>PVJA010000610.1:0-161286 GCA_004027025.1 Myocastor coypus | reverse complement strand
CTTTTTTTTTTTTTCTAAGCAACATCAATAGGGAGGTGGGTTATGCCCACACACTGTACTCTGTAGAACGATTGTGAGGACAATATGCAATATGTCAACTTTCAAAGAAAAGAAAGGGAAAAAGAAAAAAAAAAGTAATGTTGATTTAGAAGGGTTAATGTTTAATTGTTTGATCAATCTTATATACATATATGTATTAATCTAAACTGATCTGATGATGAAAATATGTAATATAACCATTGTTAAATTTAAACAATAAAAAATTGAAACTTGAAAAAAAAAGAATAATGAAAAATAACGAAAACGGTGCTATCATGCCTAGCCATGGCTAAATAGGAGATTTTCATGATTATATTCATTTTTACGCAGGCATCCTTTCAAATAAGTAAATTGTATGCATCATTTGCTAAATATCAGAGCAGTTTCATCTGTAGCATGTAATATGATATCACCTGAAAACAAGGAAGATCGAACAGTATTTGTAGTATGTCCAGCTTTTTCCTATTCATAACAAATAAAATGATTATTTTCTTGTTCTTAAAAAAAACAAAAACAAACAAACAAACAAAAAACCAACAAAAAAACTATTACATGGTTTTCCTAATATGAGAAACCCCAAAAGGGAGATGTAAGGAACCAGGGAGATTGAGATTCTGGAGAGGGGAAGGAACTAAGAGGTGGGAGATGAAGAAGGGAGGCTAAGAAAGATGAAATGAATTGTTTTGCTAACGTGCCAGCTACTCGCGATAAATGTACTCATTGTGCGCTATAAACAGGTACTAATGAAAGTCTTTGAAAACGAAACCAAAACAAGAAAAGCAATGACAACTGTTTACATTAGTGGACATACTAACTGCTCAGACTTGATTGTCCCCTATTGTTTACATGACTTTCCTGGTCATAAATATGAAAGCATTATTGATTTGATGGGGTTGACATATGTCATTGTTTTTAAGTATTTATTGCATTTTTTGAATTTCGTTTCTACTTTTATTCTTATTAATTTCTTCTTCATGATTATTTTGTTATCTTTATAAGTTTTTATATGTACATTTCACCTATTTTCAATCATGTATGATGTTAGTACCTTTGAGAATCACTTTCGTCCTCAGAGCTCTGGATGCACTGTTTTCTGTACAGCTATTATTATTTTGTAGTTTCCGTTTATCTTTTTATTCTACGCAAATCCACAGAGCTTCCAGAAAGAAAAATGGTCCCACTGACACCTTGATGTAGCTCACTGAGAGTGGTGTCAAGCTCCGACCTAACTTACAGAACTATAAGATGACAGAAATACTTTAGTTTAAACCATTAAATTTGTGATAAGTTGTTCGACATCATATCAATGTCTGTTACATCAAGCTTGTTAGTTTAGTTATTTACCTCTGCTAGGCAATTATTACTAACTTTTCATGATTTGATTTCTAAAGTTGGTTTGTTGACTGATTTTATTACATTTTGCTTCATTTTGATCATTTTAATAATATTGATATATGAATAAATATACACTGACATATTTGATGAATATGTAAACATCCACATATAGTTTTAATTCAGTAGAGTGAGTTGGAGCCTTTTTGGATAAAATTATTTTATTGAAGTTTTTTTTTTTTTTCAGAACTGAGGATTGAACTCAGGTCTTTGTGTTTATCAAACAAGTGCTCATTCTGCTGAGCTATAACCCCAACCCCTTGAATATAAATTTAAATATAAAAATTCATAATGTCTATTACTAAAGAGAATCTGAAATATAAGTAGCTTGAATTTTAGGGCTTTCAGACAATGTAATCAAACAAATTTGATCTTCAAGATATTTTACATTCTAAGCATAGGGCAAAAGAAGCAGAGATTTATTGTGAGTGTCTGTGTGTGTGTGTGTGTGTGTGTGTGTGTGTATTAGTGTGTTACTGAAGATGAAACCCAAGGTCAATGCAACCTTTCCTGCCCTTTTAATCTTTTTTGTAGAAGAGTTTCATTAAATTGTTCGGGTTAGTCTTGAACTTTGAATCTTCCTATCTTAACCTCCTAAGATCTGATTACAGGTGCATACAAACACATCCTTCTGATAATTCATTTTTACATATACTTTTTTTTCAGTCATTTTGAGACAGGGTTTCACTAGGAACTTCAAGCTGGTCGTGAACTCAGTTTGATACTCAGCTGGGTCTCAAACTTGAAGCAATTTTGCTGCCTTAGCCTCTCAAGAATTGGGATTACAGGCATGTCCCACCATACCTGGCTTGGAAGGAATGTTTACACATTGATGATCTGTTTATCTGATAACTTTATACATTTCATGAAGCCATACACAGAAACACAGACTTTGTCCCAATTGTCATCCACTGTTATATTAAAATTGAAATATTATCTATATATAAATTAGGTATAGATAAAATAAACTACATTGAATCAGTTTTTTTTTCTTTTGTATTTGCATTTAGTTTGGACAGTCATCCTATGATTAACGTTAGAGAGGGTGCTGAACATCAATCATAGGATATCTATTACTTGATTAAAGTACTGGGCAAAAATGAATAAAGAAAAATTATAATTGGTTTCATTGAACCTACAGAAAAGAAGACAGAGAGCATTAGTAAATGTTTTCAAAGAAGACATCATGTAAGCGGATCAAGGCATCTTCTTAGCTTTGTAAACAAGAAAAGGTATATATTAGAAAAGTGCTGAATTACACAGAAAAACAATGCCTAATCTGAGACTTTGGATGAAATTTACTTTTATTCTAATACACTTATAATTGTTATGCTTTAAGGTTCTCACATGGGAAACAATATAGCACAGGACACATTTTATAATTTTTTATTTACTCATTTAATAATTAATTAATTAATTAATTAATTAATTTTGGTTAGCTCAGCCCACACACTGAGGATGGGGCTAGTATGGTTGTAGTGCTGGGAATTGAACCGTGGTCCCCTGTACCTTCCTAAGGTTGGCTAACCAGGTGCTTTATACCACTGAGCTATCTCATCAGCTCATATAATATTTTATAATGAATCACCCAAGGAATTATATACAGCAAGTTCAGGAAATCTGTCCACACAAAATCTAAAGGCTATCACTTAGGGCCTAGATCCCAATATCCTGTATGAGTCCAGCTGATAATCTAGAGCTCATAACAACTCCTCCCATATGTCCAGCTGGAGGGCAAGAGCTCACACCAAAGTTTCATGCAGGCCCACTTCACAGAGCTCTGCTGGAAAGGCCCAAAGGTCAGTGGTGGAAGGTAGTGAGTCTATGCCAATGGGATGCCAGTAGGCTGAGGGATCTGACCTGGAGCTAGGAAGCAACAAGCAAGGTAAGCATCAGAGCTCCCCGAAAAGTACCATAGCCATCCTTGGCAACAATGAGGTCCCACACTCCTCCAGCGATGGAGAAAGTTGACTTCCCATCAGGAAATCCAATGCAACTGAAGCTGAGCAGTGCACCTTCTTCCCTTCAGAGCCAGGAAGTGATGCTCAAGATGAGGACTAAAGCTTCTCCAAAACCAGCATGACAAGGCCCTCCAACAGCACAGCACAAGAGACCTAGCAGCTTACAAAAGCTCCAACAGTGTCTCCAAACAGCATCCCTAACAGCATTTGTACTTCTTCTAGTGTTCTGCATTTGTGCTATCAGCAGCAGTCTTCAGGTGGGCCTCCTATGGCCAGCGCCACATGAGTTTAATTCATTTGGGTGTAGTAAGCTGACCACCTAATAGAAATCCACTACAATAATTAATCTGGATGTCTGCTTGTCTGCAAGTTTGCATACAAGACCCTTTCTTTAGAAAAGACTGAACTATTTTGTCAGTGTCTTGCTACACCCAAAACCTTCCAGAAATGTGCCGGTGAGTAAGCAAGCTCATACAGTGGAGGCAAGCACCTACTCAGTAAGCAATACTATTTGGGTGGTGTGGGGGAAGGTGTAGAGAAATGCACATGGTCTGCTCTCACCAGATATTAAGCAGAAGCAATCTGGTGGTTGGGAACATCAAAACATTCATCTATGGTGAGGACAAGTTTCAAAGACAAAGATGAAATATATACAAAAATAGCATTCATTCATTTGGGAAGAAAGATGTTTGATATTTTGTGTGATGTCCAACCACCTTGGCTAAAGTACTTATTTATAATAATGTTGGCATTCAGTGTAAGCATGATAAAACTTTAGTTGTAAAACCAGTGTATTAAAATGACTGTTAACACATGGCGGGGGTTTAATCCCTGGAGTGCTGGGCTATTCTTGCTCCCAGGCAAACTGAGATAGAGATTGAGACTGGGTAAGGTGGTATGTGCCTCTAATCCCAGCATTTGGGAGGCTAAAAATAGAGAATCACTGAGACTGATCTGTGTACAAAATACAAAAAAAAAAAAAAAGAAAAAGAAAGAAAGGAAAAACTATGACAGATTTTTTTTTTCTTTTCCCCTTTCTTTTTTTTTGAAAGTTGACATATTGCATATTGTCCTCACAATCATTCTACAGATTACAGTGTGTGGGCATGGCCCACTTCCCTATTGATGTTGCTTAGGAAAAAAAAAAAAAGGAAAAGAATATACTTTTCTTTGGACTAAGAGGAGGCAGATACATACACAGTCAAAAGTTCTGCAATTGCAGTGGGCCTGTGGAATGTTAGATTTGTTCACCAATATCTAACAATGCTTCCACTATGTTTTTTGTTTTCATATGAAATGTTTACCACTACATAGTATTACATAGTATGTAGGAAAGAAGATGCGAAACTTTTGTTGGCATTTTTTTTTTTTAATGTATCTAGTACAGGGTCTCAGGGTCTCACTAAGTGGATCTGGTCTTCCTGTTCTCAGCTTCCCAAGCAGTGGGGTTACAGGTGCATACCACCACTTCCAGTCTCAATCATGGTCGCAGAGCACCATGGGGGCAGGGCCAGCAGTGCATGCTGGGATTGAAATTTGGTCTTTACATCTGCCTAAGCAGGCACTTTAATCTCCTGAGCTATCTGGCTGGGTCCTGTTGGTAAGGGTTTCAATAAAATTCCTTCATAGATTTCACAGCATAATATAATTCTGCACATTTTTAGAAAAGTTTGTAACTATAATTTTTATTTGTTAAAATTTAAATGAAGTATTTTTCTGAAGCTTATTGCTAAATTTCTCCATTTAAAATTTATATGAACTATGTAGCTAGTTTAAAATTGTATTCCAAAATTCCTTCAGTGTTTCCTAAGAACTTAGAGAATTTACTCTGAAGACCCATCAGGAAGTTGGGCCAAACTCCTTAAACTGATTTGTTGGTGCATGACCCTGCTCATAGAGGATTTATGGCTTGGTGAAACAAAGCGTGGAAAAGGTAAAGATTCACTGAAATTAAATAAGAGGAAAAAAGTGAGGGCCTCAGCACATTCCTTAGGGAAATTATGATCGACTCAGACCTTTAGAAACAATGATGGAAACCCTAAGAAATAGCAAGTAGATTTTAAAAGCAGCTCTTCTCTGATTGCATCATATGGAGCAAAGATACAATGGCTTCTGTTCCTTTAGTCCCTATTAAGAAAAAGCGAGTAAGAGATTCTGCTTTGCAAGCAAAAAGTGAAACCGAAGTAATGGGACTTAATTACCTTGTGATATATTAGTGCTTTTATTTAAAGACGTTTTTGCAGAAATACTGGGTCTGTGAGGCTGGGGTTTCAGCCTCTTTAAATACAGTAAAGGAATTTTTATTATTCTTTTTAAAAATTCATACTATATTGCAATCTTGATTTTATAAAAAAATTTTATTATATAAATTATTACTAAAATTGTCCTGTGTCTGGACTAAACTAAATAAAATCAAACCCAAACCCTTTTATTTCTAACTCACAGGGACAATACCTCCTATGAAATTTGTATATTTACATAAAAATGAATATTCCTCAGAATAATGATAAAAACATTGCTAGTTTTTGAAGCTGGTTATGGATAAAGATCATATTCTGTCTTTTTTTTTTAATGAGCAGGGGTACATGTCTGAGAGAGGAACATGAGGGGGTTCTGAGTGGGTGTCCCTCAGAAAGATCGTATTCTCTTGGATTAGCTATTTATATTGAACATTACATTTTTTTAGATTGTGGCACTTTTGTAAAATAAATATACTATAGTACTTTAGCTAAGCAATTATATATTTGTACAGAATAATTTGATTTTCATTTTAGCAGAGGCAAGTGATCAAAGTTTATTTCCATTTTTCAAATATCTATCACAAAAAACAAAGTTTGCTGCTATTTAAATAAAGCAGGGCACCTGTTGTGTGACGTTGCTCCTATTGTCTTATCCTGTGTTTTCTCCATGATAAACTTTAATTTATGAATGTAAGTAATTTTTAAATGTAAACTTTTATAATAAGAGCTTAACAACAATAACTGATTGTAGTAATATAGAGATAAGAATGAAGGCCAGTTGGTGTCTAGATGTGGTGAGACATGCACCGGAGCCCGGGGAGGCCTGCCTTCTGTTGTTCGGCAGTCTCAGAAAGCTGAGGCCTGAAGCTTCAGGTGGCAGCTCCTCCTGCGGCTGCCCTGTCCTTGAATTACAGACAGAGCCCAAGAAGGATTGCCTTCTGTTGCCTGAGATTCCTGGAAAGCTGGAGCTCAAGGTTGCGGATGGCTGCTCTTCCCAGGGTGCCCTGTTCTTTGTTTATCTGCTATGTGACACCAATGGTTGCCTCTTCCCGTGCTTAAAGTATTATTTGTTAGCATTTTCCTGAGCTACATGTCTGGACATGTCTGGAATATGCTGTGTCTATTAAAGTACTGATGTATATTCCTTAACCATTGTTTTAATGCTAAAGAAAAAGAAGAGCCTAATGAGGCTCTGGGTTCTCTGAGGAAGAGAAATTTCAGTGAGTCCTCTGAAGCTACATTCATCAGGTCTTTTCGTCATTTCTTTTGGTACCAGACAAAAGTCATACAACAACTGATGATAAAATTAAAACAGTATATTATAGCAAAATTACTTGAATGCAGTCTCACTCTCTGCTTCTCTCTTTCATACTACCTCAGGTGCTGTGCTACCCTCATCCTTCCCATAATGGCAAGGTGCATCCCATACCAATGGGACCAGATGGGATGGAGTGAAGGACTTGCATTGGGACTCAGCATCCGGCCATGGTAGAAGAGTCACGTCAACCAAAGCACCGCAGTAGTGAGACAGTCACTCTAAACTCTTCAGCGGCAATGAATATCAGCCGAAAGCCAGACAGGTAATGCTCACTACATGCATATACTTGACGAAGTGATACTCAGAGCCTGGGAACAATGGGATGGGGCCGGGGAGAAAGTATATCGTGCTGCTTAGAAATTAGAATTACTGAATTCCTTATGTCTAAAATCTTTCAGATAATATTTTAGGGTCCCAATTGTGGGTAACTGAAGCTATAGAGAATTAAACTATGGATAAGAGGGGACTGCTGCATTTTAGTCAAATGGAAAAGCAAGAGAAAGGGGTGGAAAATTATGAAAGAAAAGAATGTAAGCTGCCTGACTGAAAAATTTACCATTAATCTTTCTGTCTTAGTTACTTTTCTCTTGTTGCTGGGACAAATACCTGACACCTAACATGAAGGAAGGAAAGGTTTATTTAGCTCACAGTTACTGGAGGTTTCAGTCCATACATGGCAGGCTCCAAGGCAGAGAGGCACATGGCAGAGAGCAGCAGTTCATGACAGTGGAATGGCAACAATGGAGACAGAGGCAACCGAACAACGAGGGAGCAGAGAGCAACAGCTTAAGTCTGTCTCTCTGTCTCTGTTTATATTACATTCAGGCTCGCTGCCTCAGCCTATCTGCCTTAGGCTATACTCATAATCCCAGAAGTATTCAGACCATAATCCCATCAGTATTAAAACGTATAATCCCAGTGACTCAGGAGTCAAGTCTCATTCTATATAAGTCCCTGCCCTATGACTACATGAGGCTTTGGGGTGGACAACTAGACATAAACCATAACACTTTATTTGCACTTGTTTTAGATCCCAAGATAGTTATCTATTATGTTTTTGTTTGTTTACTTGTTTTATTCGATAAAAACAAATGTACATATTTAGCCAATAGAATGTGCATCATACTTTTATACATTCATGAATGGTTAAATACTGACTAATATATCCATCACCAAACATAATTTATAACTTCTTGCAGCAAGAATATTTAAAATGTACTCTCCCAGTAAATTTAGGACACACAATACATTGTTTTTAATGCTAGTCACATGCCCTGTGTTAGATTAATAGCACTTAGCCTTTTAATTGAAATTTTGTGGCACCAAACCCCTGTCTTTCCCTCCTGCATTTATCTTTCCCCCACTGGTAGTCATCATTCTACTCTTCACCTTTCTAATTTTTATCACTTTTTTGAGACTCTCATACAAATGAGATCATATGCTGTTTCACCCTGCCTGGCTTATTTTATGTAATCTATTGGGTTTTTACTCCTCCACTACCATCATTTTTTTCTGGCTTAAGAGGCAAAACAAGGATCATGTTTATAGAAATCAACTCTGTGCTGACATACTAAGACGTCCATTTGTAGTAATAAGTCCAAGTATATGTATTTTCTTTGAAGTCTGGGCAAAATAAATTCATTCCAATACTTTTTTAGGGCTGGTTGTATTGCCAAAACTACTTGTTTCTGTTTAGCAACATTTTGGAGAATTTTGTACATGTTATTGACACTGTTTTACCCCAAAGTCACAGAATATTTCAAATATGGTCTTAGCTTATATTATTGCATATCATTCTATAAGGTTAAGGAAACCATACACTGAAAATATATAATTATCACCATATATAAAATAGGATAGATTGGACTGTAAGACATAAAGAATTAATCAAAATTGAGGAATTAGAATAATTTTATCCTAGTAGACTCTAATTTTTTGTAAATATTATCTATTTTCCTTACCTGCTTCCATTCTTTATATTATTTTGGAACTGATTTTTTTGGACTGGAAAACTTAATGTTTGTATTATAGGTGTGATTTTTATTGCTAAAATATTAGTACCTGTTAAAAATACACTTTTGAGTAACAATTTTAATATGTAAATCAATTCTGTGATTAAAACAATCTCTTTTAAAATATTTCATGGAGAAAAGGCTTTAGTAATCCACTAGATCTTTGGTTTCAGGGTTCATGTGCTACCAGTTAATGGATAATAGAGCAATATTTTGTGAATATAATTTATCACAAATGTTTATTTTACTTAGAACCAATGTCCAATGAATTTCTCAGTGTATTCATAGGACATTAGAAAGCCTCAAATATATTATATGGTTTTACAATTGGGTCAGTGAATGTCCTCAGCAGAGTTCCATTGCAACACAAATCACTTTGGGATTGTCATCTGAAATTACCAATCTCTTGGAACTCATTGGGATTGGGATTATGCAAGGGAGAATAATTTATTTTTTGAATATATAACATGCATTACTGGGGATTGAGCTCAAGATCTTGCACTTGCCAGACAAGATCTTATTCTATTGAGCTATCTCCACCACCCTGTGCCATATTTTGTGCATTGGCCTTCTTTTCTAGAGGAATGGAAAGTCATAGGCATCACAGAAAGTGCCAAGTCTTCACCCTTTACAGCCTCAGAATTACAAAGTTCAGGCACTTTACCTTGAGGGGAAAGCCACTCAGCCCTTTGTTTCAGAATGGTTGCAGCATAAAGAATTTATTCCTTACAATTAGGTCAGAGTGTTCAGTGATCCATACACTGAACCCCTTCAGCCAAGAGAGAAGGAAACTTGGCTACTGTTCCACCTGGCAGCAGACCTTGGCATCATCCACATCAGAGTGGTTTTAGGCACATTGAGAATGCAAGAGTTCTGAGATTGAGAAGGCTTCCACCTCGATTTCAGAAGGATTAGAAGGCCAGGTAGAATGCCGCTGAGAGTGCAGTATGTAAAGCAAGTGAAAAGCCTATTCAGTGGAAACTCCAGAAGTTTGGAAAAGCCAGGAATGTGGATAGTCTAAGGGAAACTGCAAAGCAGGCACAAATCCAGCTTGAGAGAGAAGCCATGAGAGCTATAACTACCAACAGTGCTATAGGAGTGGTGCCACATGGAGCTTACAATTTGCCACAGGTTGCTTCAGGGGTCTGCAACTACCTACAGGATTTAATGTTTGCCCTGCTGGGTTTTGGACTTGTGTTGGTCCCAATTCTTGGTAACCTGCTGTGTGTAACTTTTGGAATGGTAATGTGTATCTTATGCCTTTGAATATTGGATATGTTTAACTTTCATTTGTACAGGGGCTTACAGAGACTTGGGACTTCGACTTTTCAGTAATGCTGAAACTGTTCAGACTTTGGCAACTTTTAGAGATGGACTAAAATGTCTTTTGCATCAAGGGATATGCATGAGTCTTTAGGGGTCCAGGGGTAGAATGTAATGGTTTGTGTATAGGTGTCCCCCCAAAGCCTCATGCAGTCATGGGATGGCTTCTGGAGTTTGTGGTTGGTTATTATGAGTGTGGATGCTGCACCTCCCTTGGAACAGGTGATTTACATTTCAGTGTAAGGAAGGAAGAGAAGTTAACTGCTTACACTGCTGCTGCTCCTCCCTTCACTGTTGCTCTTGCCTGCTGCCATGAAAGGTTTGCCTCTGCCATGTGCCTTTCTGCCTTGGAGGCAACTGAGTATGGCCTGAAATCTCCAGTAACTGTGAGCTAAATAAACCTTTCCTTCCTTCATTTTGGGTGTCAGGTATTTGTCCCAGAAATGAGAGAATAGGCTGTTATCCATTAGGTGGCAAGGTGGGAGGAGCATGGCCTCACTGACTCCCTCTGTCTTCTGCAGCCCATGTTCTTGCTAATGCTTCTTAAGCCATTGTCCTTGGGAGAATAGAAGTTCACTGTACTTTTCTTCAATATTTGAGGATAACTCTATAAAAAATTTCATCAATTTTTGCCTAGTGAGTCAGACAAAGCATAGTAGGCCAAGAAGAGTGTCTTTTTCTTTTTCTGTCTTTTTGAGACAGGATCTTGCTATGCAGTTCAGGCTGGCCTTGAGCTCGCTTTTTTAGCCCAGGCCAGTCTTGAACTCATACCAATCCTCCTACCTCAGCATCCCAAGTGCTGGGATTATAGGCGTGAGAGGGTCTTTTGCAAGCTGGCATTGGAAAATTCAATGACTTCAAACTCAACAGTGACTTCAAACTCAACAGGGTGTTTACTGTCTCCCTCATAACCTGCATTCCCTGGAAAGCTCGGGAGACAAGACTGTATGTTAATTAATACCTTATCAAAAGTGCAGTTCATAAAATCATTAACTTGGAGGCACTTATAATGAAGGAAAATGGCTGTTAATAAGGGCAAAACTGCATGATATCCAAATAAAGATAATGTACTGGAATTAGAATACAGTAAAGTAAAAATCATAGACTCACAGGAATTCATTAATTCATACAACCACAATCTTCATTTTTTTATTTAACAAATATTCTTTGATATCCTATTATATAGAAGTGTATAGCAGGGCTTTGGAGAAATGACTGGGTTGTGGGTGTGTGCTACTGATTAAGGAAGTAACAAATGAATTAGCTCACTAATTTGTTTAGCCTGGCTACAGGTGTGAGTGATGAGAAGGCTTGTTTGGGTCTGGATGGCGCTAACCAATAGAGTTGTAACCTGAATGTGATAAAAAGGAAAGGAAAAGCTCACTGCTGCTGCTGCCGCCTGCCTGGCATGCCATGGACTATTTCTCTTTCATAATACCCCTCTACCTTGGCCTACAGTGAACCAACTATTGATTGAAACCCCTAAAAATTGTAAAATCAAATTAAGCTGTTCTGTTTTAACTTGTGCTTTTGGGGTATTTTATGAAATCAATGAAAAATTAACCAAGATAGTAGGATTCTATGATAGGATCATGGGGTTTCCAAAATGTACTTTGATTTTGTCTTTCTTTTTCAAATTGAAAGGAGATCAAGAGATGGAGCGGGGAGGCCAGTGCCAGGGAAGGGGATAAAGAAAGAATGAAAATGTGTTAGGTACATGTGTCTAGCACCACACAGGAGTGTAGACACTGTGCTCTGCAAATATGTACTACTAATAAAGTAAATTAAAAATTAAGAAAAATAATAAAGGAAAAACAAGATAGGAATAAATTGCTGTTGAAGTGAAAAGAAACCAAACAAGAAATAAAATAAATAATTTTATTTAACCAACAGAAATAATTATTGCTGTGTAGATCAAAAAGTAAACAAATAAGAAATTGTTGTTTTAACACATACATTTCAGTAATTACTGAGTCTAAGTTTATCAAATAATGAACATCAATAGTGAAATATAAATATTACATTGGATTAAACCTAAAACCCACATATATCTTATAAGGATTGAAAAAAGTTTGAAAAGATAAAAAAATGCTTCTATAAATAACATCATCCTAGCCGGGCGTGGTGGCTCACGCCTGTAATCCCAGCACTTGGGAGGCTGAGGCAGGAGGATCGCTGCGAGTTCGAGACCAGCCTGGGCTACAAAAGTGAGCTCAAAGCCAGCCTGAACTGCACAGTGAGACCCTGTCTCAAAAATCCAAAAAAAAAAAAAACATCATCCTAGTCAGTAAAAAGTCCCTAGTTATAGTTCAGTTTAAGCAATATATATAATAAGATTTTTTTTTTAGGAAAGAAAAAGCCTTTTTATAGCGCTGTTAAAATGATCCTTTGGGAAGATATACTATTCTAAATCTACACTATACAATTACTTAGCTTAAAACTATAATTGTAAAAACCCAACACACTGGAAGGAAAAGCAAACAAATCTACTATGCTCAGTGTGCAATAAAATAAGTAAAAACCAGTAAAGATATATATAGGAGCTTAGTATTACAATTATTAAACCTGATCTGTTTGAAATTTTTATACTTATAGCAATGGTAGAATACAGATTGTTTCCATAGAGTATGATGAACAAATGTACTGTTAGCATTGGTTGATCTTATTATTGAACTTCACTAGGTTTTATATTATAATCACTCAGTATGTACTCTCTGATAACAGTTATTGTACTTAAGAAAGATGATTAAAATATAATTAGAAAAATTGTATTAAATAAATTAATTCAGTTCTATCTTATATAATTGTACATAAAGAAGTTTTCTAAAATTTCCAATAAGTGAGCATGGTAGCCATGCCTATAAACCCAGCTCTTGGGAGGCTGAAGCAGGAAGATCTCTGGAAGTACTACATCAGCTTGGTTTATAAAGTGAGTTCAAGGCCTATATTGTGAAACACTGTCCCAAAAAGCCCGCCTGTTTCGGCAGAGTGCAGCGGCTGGGGTTCAGTTCCCAGTGTACTTTTCTGGCCCTGCCCCGTGGGCAAACTAAGACCATAATTGAGACTGGGCGTGGTGGAATGAGCTTGTAAGCCCAGCACTTTGGGAGGCTGAAGACAGGAGAATCACTAGTAGTCCAGTCTATGTAGTGAAACCCTGTAGGTCCTGTATCCCCTGTCCTAAATGCATTAAAAAAATACAAGACAAAATTAAAAAAAATAAATAATCAAATTTGCAAATAAATATCAAATCAAATTCAAAATTGGTAACATGTTTAGTGTGACATTTTCTAATATCTTTTCCAATATCAACTTTATTTTATTTTTTTTTAATTTTTTTTTTTTTTTTTTTTTTTTTTTTTTTTTTTTTTTTTTTTTTTTTGTCTTTTTGAGACAGGGTCTCACTATGCAGTTCTGGCTGGCCTTGAGCTCACTTTTGTAGCCCAGGCTGGTCTCGAACTCGCACTGATCCTCCTACCTCAGCCTCCCGAGTGCTGGGTTTACAGGCGTGCGCCACCACGCCCGGCTTCCAATATCAACTTTAATGAAGAAACTTCACAAAATGTAAAAGTGTTGTGTTCCTCTTGCACAGCCAAAGGTCAGTATTAGGCCACAGATAAATAAAACAAGTCAGTAGGTCTGATTAAAATTCTGGTACAACTTAGCATTTCCAGAAAATGTAGTGGAGAATACCCAAAACAGAATTTTCTTGTCATTCAGTTTTTATAGTTCTAGAATGAACTGGACGTGATACTTGTTTGGAACTTGGGAGACATGCCTTAGGCAAATAGTTTTCACAACCGTCACTATAGTAATTTTGTAATCTCCAGTCTAATATGTTTGCCTTCAAGAAAAGTTATATTTATAAATCCTTGCCAAAACTCTCAGACCAAAATATTGAACATAAACCACTTGGTAGTAATAACTCATAAATTATTTTGTGTATGTGTATGTGTGTGTTCTTATTTCTTATATCTAAACAAACCATGAGAGGAAAGAATGTGTGAGAATACTATTTCTTTTCAAAATGAAAACATTAGATATGTTCAAAATAACCTATAATGTTTTGTGAGGATGGAAACTTTTGACCATGATGTAATCTTATAAAATAAGATGAACATCTGTTGTATGTGTTTTCATTCATTTTATATATGAACTTTAAAAATTTTATATATAGCTATCATTCATGTAAAATTGAAAACAAAAGATTATTTAATGCAAATTATAGCATCTTGTCTACTATTTTTTTTTTGCCTGAGGCGCTCTCAAATTTGGTAAGAATGAAGCATCTTATCTTGTTTGTTATTTAACTACATTGCCTTTGTTCCATTATAATTTGAATGAAACAAAAAATTTAGAAACTTCTAAATAATAAAAATATCCAAATATGAGGAATTTAACAGTTTATGAATGTCAGTTTGCATTAATTTCATATTTATGAGCAGCAATGAGCTCAATTTTGGCAGTTTAGGATGACATTCGTTATCTCAGTTCTGCAGCACGAGAGGCCGGGTATGTCATGATGGGGCGTGCAGCCCAGGGCCTGTTAGGTTAACATCACATTCTAGGTGAGCTGAGCCTATGGGTCCAGTCTTTGCAGAAGAGTCCATGGCTTGTATCTTTTTGGACTTTAGAACAATTTAGTTGATTTGGTGTGTGGGACTAAGGCTATTTTCCAAAGACTGTCCCTCAGAGATTTTCCTACACACTATGGTCTCTATAAAGTGACCAGCACCATATTTTAAACCAAAAGAAAATTTTTCTTTGTTTACTACTTCTGGCTTCTTTGCTTCTGATGTCAATTAGTTTGATCAGATTCACTGGACAATATCTCTGTTAAATTTTCAAATGTATCAGGACTTCAATAGCATCAAAACATTTTCTTCACCAAAGCATCTGATGAAATCAGAACAAAGTAATTGTGCACTAGCTCATGCAAATCATGAGGGCCATTCTAGGATTCTGTTTAAATTTAAATATAATTCTTACTTATATTGAGTGATTTAAAACTTATTCTTGAACATGAAAATGGCAAATAAATAATGAAAAAATGTTCAACATCATTGGTCATTCATGTGATGCAAATTAAAATGATGCTGAGATAACATCTTAAGCCAGAAAGATTGGCTATCATCAAGAAGTCAGCCAGTAACAAATGTTGGAGAGGCTGTGGTGAAGAAGAAAAACTTCACTGTTGGTGGGAGGGGAGGCTGGTACAACCTATATGGAAATCAGTATGGCGATTCCTCAAAAATCTAAGATTGGTGGTCCCATTCAAGACAACTATTCCCCTGCTAGGTATTTTTCCAAGAGCGGAAATCATCATACCACAGTGATATATATGTGCCCATGCAGTACAATTTGTCATAGCTGAATCTTGAAAACAACTCAAATGCCCATCAGCTGAGGAATGGATAAAAAAGATATGGTATTTCTACACAATGTAGTATTATTCAGGTACAAAAAAGATAGATTTGAAACTTTTACAGATAAATGGATGCAGCTAGAGTCAATATTGGTAAATGAAATAAATTATTCATGTGTACAAACATAGTATCTCACTAGTGTGAGAACCTAAAAGAGTAATGAAAATCTAAAAGGTACAACAGATACTGTGATAGGGAAAAAACTATGGGAAGGAAAAACTGGGATGAGGAAAAGGACAAATTAAAGAAAGGAAAAATATACTTAGGTGTATATGCAGAATAGTTTAATTGTGTTGTCAAATCTGCTAATCTTTTGTAAGAAGTAATTAAAGCCTAATTTTTTATACTCCAATTACTTTTATACTCTTTTGAATTTCTTATAACTTCTTTGTTATTCTTTCTTTTCCTTTTCTTTAAATGAATCTTCCATGTTTATATTTGGTAATCTGAACAACTGATTTGAAGATATTGTCATGGAATACAGACACCATTGTTGAATTCCTATTACTTTATTTAGTGAAATTTTGTATTATTTCTAATGTTTTTTTCTATCACTATTTTATATTCTTTAAAAATAAAAATTAAAAATTATTTAAAACAAGTAGAAAAAATAGAGAGATGCTATACTAATCATCTTTGATTTAGTAAAATATCAGTCATGTCAAGAAATTTGACAAAGTAGATTCCAATGCTTTAATCCTGATTTCTCATTTGCTTTTCTCTTATTGCTGACACAGAATACTTGTCACCCAAAATGAAGGCAGGAAAGGTTTATTTTGTTCACAGTTTGTGGAGTCTTTTTTATTACTTTTAATAATAAGAAATAACAATAGACAGTTTGAAAACACATTAGTAGGACAGCCACAATAATTAATACAGTGCATATTGTTGTCTTCATAGTTGTTGGTCAGAGTACAGGATGCAGACATGATAACTCTTCTTTTTTTGTGATTTTTTAAAAATTATTTTTATTTATTTATTTTTTTCTTGTTTCAGAATCGTTATTTGTTTATTCACTCATTTTTATGGCCGGCTCAGCCCACCCTGAGGGCAGGGCTGGCGCAGCATGTGGTGCCGGGGATCGAACCGCGGTCCCTGAAGCCACCCAAGCTTTCCCAAGCGGGCGCTTTAGACCACTGAGCCATCCCGCCAGGCCCCCATGATAACTCTTCTAAGCACTCTTGGTAGAAATATTTCTTCCCATTGAACTAATCGAAAGTAGTTGTATATATAGGCCAATAGTCCAAAATAGTAGTGGGCTATCAGCACAACTGGCCACGTTGGAAGCTGTTGACTTGAGCCTTTTATAGCTCAACATACTAATTTACTTTTTATGCCTCGTGGTTAAACTTTTCTTCTAGGTGGTTCAGTCCAAGTTAAACCAAGATCAATATAACAAAACCTGTAAGTGTTGTATCTGACAAGGTCAGTCAAATCCCCTCAAGATTTACCTTGAAACCATGTACAGCATTCTATAGAACTTTTGTCAGTGTCAGCTGTCTGGATGAGTCATGGCCGTTTCTTGACCAGTTTGCTCTCTGTGAAAACCTAAGAGAATGTTTTCCCTCTAGGTGACTCTCCTTAGGCATACTATACATCCTCATGGAGTCTTTAGTTCATACTCGGCTGGCTTCAAGGCAGAGCAGCACATGGCAGAGGCCAGCAGTTGATGGTGGTGGAAAACAGCAAAACATTGAGAGAAAAAAGGGAGGAGTAGGACAGCAGTAGCTTTTTTCTGTCCTTTTCAATGCATTCAGGCTATCTGCCCCAGGCAGACAGGGCGGGTGTAAGCACTCACACCCATAATTCCAGTTGGAATCATGAATTGATCACAAACTAGAAGCCTATTCTATGACTACATGAGGCTTTAGGGATCTATCTAGGCACAAACCATAACTCTCGATTTTATTGTAAATTCAACGGACCACTTGTGGTCATTTGTGAAAAATTGTATTCTTTATTACACTTATCATAATCTGGATTAAAGTATTATAAAAATATTTTAAGGCAAAATATATGTAAAGAGAAATATTAACTGTATTATTTATGTCCTTTAAATTTTTTTCTATTATCCATTTATTTAATCTGATTAAGATAATTGATCAAACCTGAGGTTACATATTATTGAATTTTTCTTTTACTTTTTATAGTAACATAGTAAGAATAGCAAAAATTATCTAAACATACACACATATATGTATGCGTATATATGCTATAATTTCATATAAACAAACATATATATATATATGTGTGTGTGTGTGTGTGTGTGTGTGTGTGTATCAAAATATCTTTTTTGTGGTCAGATAATAAATGTTTTTGATTTTGCAGACAATGAGGTCTGTGCTACATCTTCTTGGATTTTTGCTTTCATTTTCTTTCTAAAAATGTAAGAACTATCATCACGGTTCATCTCAAATCAGTCCATGAATAGAATTTGACCTGAAATAATAACAGTTCTCAATTTCACTAATGAGGTGAAAGGAGCACATTTCAGAATAAGAAGGAAATTTTTCTGTCTTCATCACTTCTATTACTTAACTAACTTCAAGTTAGTGTTAATTATGTGCCAGATTCTGGTTTGAAGGTATTATGTCAAAAACGAAGCTTAATTTTTATGTGCTTAGCACAGGTGAGGAGAGTCAGGCTTAAAGAATTACGGTGAATTGCTTAAACACGGAAAATTCTGCTTCCTCAAATGTCAGCACTGATAAAGAGCTATGACAAAATATGTGAAATTTGATTTATGTTTTTACACTAGCAATTAAAAGCCACAAATCTGTATGTTTTCCATTTATAATAACATTAAACAACATGAAATGCTTAGAGCAATATTTAGCAAGTGATATATGCAGAAAGTCACAAAAATTAAAGAAGTTAAAGAACTCAATAAAAACACATGTCTGTACACTAGAAGTTAATTTTGTAGAAATGAATTCTTTCTAGATTGTTCCATATTCATTGCTTTCCCAATCAAATTACCATGGGAGGTTTCTTCTTCTCATCAAAGAGTATAATTAAAGTATTTTACAAGTTCCAAAGAATATGTGGAGGCTTAAAAGAACAGAGACAAAATTGATAAAGACAAAGGTGAAAGGCAACTTATACTGACTGGCATTAGCACTTCCTGTAATGCTATAGCAATTGAGACAGTGTTGTATTGTAGCATAAGGTTAGACAAATAGACCAAGTTAATATAATTATGAGCACATAAATACAATCATTTAGTTAATTAAGGAAAACTTATGTTTGTCCCTTACATGTGCACTGACATTTATAGCAAATTTATTCATATGGTTTGGGAAGAGCACGGTGTGGCCCACAGCTTTCATGGCCCTCGTCATTGCTTCTCTTAGCTTTTTCCCTGCTTTCCTGAGTCTAGAGTGGGACACATTGCCACAGTGTCCTCCCATAACCACTAATATTACTTCCCCGCTGTTGCCCGGGCCACCCTAACAAGAGGAGTGGCTTGACTGTCAGCCAGGATCCCTCCCTGATCTCTAGCACATTAAGGGTATTTTGTCTATTCCTTTTTCAGGCAGCAATAGCATCTGGAGCACTGTCAGGCATTGAATTGTGGCAGCAGTAGAGCCTGGCACCATGCTTTGTGAACTGTTAGAGTCCAGTGTGCCAATCAGTGATAACAGAATCCATACAGAGCAGTAACAGTAGCAACTGAGAACTATTGTTACTCAAAACCCAGGACAAGTAACAGAGCTGCACTTTGCCTATTCATGATTTCTACCTGAACCAGCAAGAAAACCCACAATGATTGACCAGAATGTTAATCAACTACTGGCATCAGTGTGAGTATCTATCACTAGTTAATGGATAATTGAATCATGTTATGGTCATATATTGGAATGTTAATCATAAACAAACAACAACAACTGTCAGATTTGTGTGATAAAAAATTGAATGCTGACCAAAATAGGCAAGACAAAGACCACTTATTGTAAAGTACTATGTATATGAAGTTTCATGGATTGTTGGGGAGGATGGTGTGTTCAGCTGATAATAAGAGAAATATAAAAAAACTTTTTGGCCTGAAAGTAATGATCTTCATTTTTATTGTAATGGTGACCATGCACGTGAATATAGTTGATAAATCTGATAGCACTCTGCACATAACAGCTTATCATATTTTATATAAACTGTGCCTCAGTTTAGTTAGTACTGGAATAATGTAAGTTGCAGACACACACACACACACACACACACACACACACACACACACACACACCCCTTAAGGCTTGTTTGCTCTTCCAACTTCATCTATTTAGAACTTTTTGATTAGTATTTTTTTTCATACCTTTCTGGCAATTCTTAGTGCCATACTTTTATCATAAAGAAGTACTTTTGTGGAGATGAGTCATTCACTTTTTGACATTTGAGAGAAAGTATCTTTATTCTTCAGAACAAGATAAATATCTAAATCTGAAATTCTATATTTATGTATCACTTATTTATTAGTTAACTTTCTTACCTGCAATATGCAATATAGCCAGTTGAGATTTCTATAGTCATAATATGGCAAACAAGGAAGTTCAAAAAAATCAGTGTGGAATGATCTCAATCTGTAAACTGACATTTTGATTCAAAATTGTTTAATTACTTTTAATTCATATTGAAAGATGAGCACTGGGGAGGCTAGTGAGACCCTCTACCGAATACATAAAAAAAAATACATATTGAATGATGACTGAATTAGTTGACAGTATGCCTTCTTTCCTACTAAACCCAAATTTCCAGTCTAGGCAATCATGTATTTATAGCAATGTACCTACTCATTTCTTCTCAGGTATTTGCTTTTAATAATTACCTTCACCATTACCACTCTTACAACTAATATCATACTATGCTACGAACTATGTAAGACACTCCTGTTTTCTTTGTGACTATCGCAGTCTCTCTCTCTTCCTCTTTCTTTCCATCTCTTTCTTCCTTTCTTCCTTCTTTTCTTCTTTGCTTCCTTCCTTTCTTTCTTTCTTTCTTTCTTTCTTTCTTTCTTTCTTTCTTTCTTTCTTTCTTTCTTTCTTTCTTTCTTTCTTTCTTCCTTTCTTTCTTTTTTTCTTTGGAACTGGCAGTCAAACTCAGGACCTTATACTTGCCAGGCAGACAATTGTGCCCCTGAGCTATCTCCCTGGCCCCTATCACAATCTTTTATTTTACTAATAATAGTCAAAATTACTGAGGTCTCACCTAATTTTCTCCTTTTATGCAAAAATTTCCCTGTTGTTGTTACTTTGTAATGAGTGACGATTATTTTGAAATGAAGTCCTCAATCAACATGAAAATAGGGTGCTTTAGTTTAAATTTTTATGTGCCCTTCAAACATGGCTAGAATTCAGTCCAGAAAGTAAAAGTGCTCTTGCTCACTCTTCTGGATTCAGATCCCTAAAAACCTTTTCATAAAGACTTATTGCATAGAATTATGACTTAGACACAACTAAATCACATGTTTGAATGCTCCATGATATGCCTTTCTGCAATTCCTCACATATAGTACTCTTTTTTTTTTTTTTTTGTCTTTTTGAGACAGGGTCTCGTTATGCAGTTGAGGCTGGCCTTGAGTTCACTTTTGTAGCCCAGGCTGGTCTCGAACTCGCACTGATCCTCCTGCCTCAGCCTCCCAAGTGCTGGGATTACAGGCGTGCGCCACCACGCCCGGCAACTCTTTTAACTTGACATATAAGACAGTGTAAAGATGTTGAGAAATTAGTTTTAGACTCAAAACAGTGATGTTGATGTTTAAGGTCTCAGAAAAGCATTTGTATGTTTCTACCCCAGGCTCAAAAACCCATCTAAAGAGCCAGGCAAAATTCCTGATGGCCAGCAAAATAAAATATAATTTTTGTTTACAATTATTGGCGTAGACAGCCCATACTGATTTCAGCACTGCTCTGGGAGTGGGAGAGTATGTATTCCAATGTGTATCAAGGGAGCTTACAGAGAAGTAGCCAGTTTGTCACTGTTGACTTTGTGAAGCTGGCAGTTGAAAATGGAAGGGAAAAAATCCTGCTGTTTTCTCAGGAGAATGGATAAAAGTAGGCCAGCATTAAAGTGTATAGATGCACAAGGGCTGTAGAGTTTCTGAAATGAATGCCTAAAAACAAGAGTATCTGAGTTAGCAACATCACTTTATATCTTCAGCCAGTGGTTTAAGAAATAAGCCAAGCTACCAAAAGCTCACTTATCATAACAAAATTATTTGGCTTCAAAGAGGGATTCTTTATAAAATGCTGCATTTAATTTATAAGTGCATAAAATGATAAGATAGTCTCAAATGAGAAATAGATTTGACTTGAAATGCAATTTTCACGTCTTTGTACATTATAATGCCTCTGACACTGAGATATTATTGAGTAATAAATCTTGAAAAATTTTAGTTTGATCTCAAGCTAGTTGAGTTCTCAATAATAGTGATAAAATGTAGGTGGGCTTAAGACTTTCAGAAAGACCATTCTCCTCCAGAAGAACAATGTGAGACCAATTAGAGTCAAGACTTCAATTACTGGACAAAATGTAGAGCATCCAAAGGATGTAAAAAAAGAGGTTTATTTGGCTTACAGTTTCAGAGGAGTCAGTCCATTGCATGCTGCCTATAGAGCAGAAATTTGTTGAAAAGGTGTGGAAGAACAAGGCTATTTACTCCATGGTGGCTAGGATGAGCAGAGGCCACCACTAGAGATCCAGAGGTTAGAGACCGGTGCTCCATTAGTAAAGCAGACCAAAGAGTACTCTACTAACACCCTGGGTGGCTCCTGATCTCATCAAGCTGGCAATTAAGGCTAAGCATCATAGCCATGGTGCTTTATGATGCACGTATACCTGGAAAAGAGAATGTGAAAGGATAGAACTGCAAGCTGAAGGAATAAAGGAGAGGGGAAAAGAGAAGTACATGTCCAAGGAAATGATGATAATTCCTTGAATAGTATTTGCCAATATGTTTTCTTTCAAACACATTTCCTAGGAGATATTATGAGTACGTAACTAAATGGATAAATTGTTGTAAATATCATATTCATAGTGATCTGTGGTGATTGTGGAAGAGGGGGAAGATAGATGCAATATGTCTGAGACACATACAGTGAAGAACAGAGGGAATATCTTTTTTAAAACAAAAAAGTTAACAGTGGTTATTATATTACTTTTTTTTGTCAAAGTAGTTGCTCAGATTACCAGATATTAAGCATGCAAAAATGAATAAACAATATAAGTGCAAACCATTCTTTTCCGTGAAATAATAAAAATCTGTAGTATAAGTATCTTAGCTATTTTGTGCACATAGGTATATATCTTTTCTTCCGCCACTCTAGTTCTCTTTTTCAGAGACCATACTCATAAGTTAAATAAACTGACTTGCATGTATAAACTCACATGTCTCCCTAGTGTAAGAAACTGAAAAGGTAAACAAGATATAAAATACACAATATATGTTGTGAAAGTAAAGAAATTACTAGGGGGAATTTTAAGCATCAACATTGTAGAATTTTTTAACCAAGATGGCAACCAGATGATGTTCATTGTTTTTTTCCATCTTATGCACACATTTGTATACACCTTTAATGGTCAAGCAAGAACGTGATCAGGTAAATTGATACACACACGTGAAAGTACACAGACACAAGCTTATATATTTACAGTACTAACAAGGGATTTCTGAACTGTAAAAGGTGAATTACTGAATGTACAATGGGGAAGAATGAACTTCTTGAAAGTATTTTGTGGATTTTTGTGGTAGGTATGAAAAATAAAAATAACTCGTTACTAAGATGTAAAATATTATACTTTGTAGTCTAAATTAGAACAAATGCAAACACAGAATAAACCTCCCACTAGTTCCATCAGTTGATACACAAAGTTCAGTCAAAGAGTAGAAAACACAGAATAACATGAGGAAAAGATAGTGCAGTGAGACAGGGCCCGCAAAACTCAGCCAAAATAGGGCAGAGATAGGGGCTTAGACCTTTTTATTTTTTAACAGTATATGGTTTGTGTTCAGTTGTCCCTCCAAATCCTCATACAGTCATGGGGCAGACTTCTAGACCTTATGATTGGCTCATGATCCAGTGCTGGGATTATGAGCATAAATGCTGCTGGGATCATGGGTGTGAGTGCTGCCCGAGCCTGGGGTGGACAGGCTGCATGCTACATAAGGGAGACCCCTGCTCTTGTGGCCATTGCTGCCCCTGCTCCTGCCATTTTGCTCTTGCTGTTTTGCTGCTGACATGAATGGCTGTCCTCTGCCACTGGAGCCAGCAAAGTATGGACAGAAACCTCTGTAAACTGTGAGCTAAATGAACCTGTCCTTCCTTAATTTTGACAGTTGGGTACTTCATTCCAACAGTGAGAGAAGAGAAGAGAGAGGAGAGGGGAAGGGAGGGGAGGGGAGGGGAGGGGAGGGGAGAAGAAAAGAGAGAGAAGAGAAGAGAAACTAAGAAAAATAGAAAAATGATTCGATTTAACACTAAAAATTCTAAATAATATATGAGTGCTAAAATATATAATGACATTTTGGAAGCAAATAACAGAAGTTTCATAGAAATTTATGCTAAAGAGAAAAGTTTGGTTTCTGTAATCAGTACATGGGAAGAAAGGGTGGGGCTGCTCTTGGTGCTTGGATGAGGAACTCAGACATAGATCGCATTTGCTAATATCTGTTTTTTCTCAGTTTTATTTTTATTTTCAAATGTCTGTCTGTCTGTTAGTCAGTCTGTCTATCTATCTATCTATCTACCTATCTATCTATCTTTTATAATTTTGGAAAGGGCAGCATAGTCATGAATTAAAATATTTATTATATCATGTTATAGTAATTATAGTACATTATAGATATTGCATGAATATATTGCTGTGTGTCCTGTTCCCCAACTAGCACAAAATACCTGTTGATCAAGATGTCATATAATAACCCATAAACTGCCTATCATATGCCTACAAGTTCTGTTCCCATCTTATCACCAGGCAGTCTCTTGCTGGACTTTGAGCTTCTGTGTTGCCTCTGCAGAGGACACGCACAGCCTTCTGCATTTATGTTGGATGTGCGGCCTGTGACAAACACAACTCCACTCTTGTGCTCATTTGCTTAAAATCCAAATGCAATGAAACTCCGTTTCTCTTCCTTAAACTTAGAACTCTAGTTCACCAGTTAAGTTCTTTTGTTCTACTTTCTAACCATAAATTATTACCTGTTCCCATGATCCAATCTTCACCTTCTTTCATCTAAGTTATTTCAACATTTTCCTAACTTGGTTCTCTTATTTTGGCATCCTTGACCTGAGATAAGATGGACCAAAACAATCATTTAAAAACTTAAGTCAAGGGCTGGCAGTATAGCTCAGAGGACTAAGTACTTGCTTAGGTATGTGCAGGGGCCAGTGTTTGGTCCCTGACACTACATGCTGTACCAGCCCTGCCCTTTGGCATGGCCTTACAGGATAGTCTGCCCTCAACTTTATACAATTTAGTATTAGAAATAAGCATATTTTTCCTTTTTATACATTGCTTAGTACAATCCTGAGGCATATCTAGCTTGCTTTCAAGCTATGTTGATTTGTTGTGATTACTAAGGTTAAAATTAATCTTACACTTCAGATGTCCCTGGAGAATCATTCCATTTCTTTTCAACTAACTTAAAAGGAACTGGTTTAATAGAATAATTAATTCAATGTAAGAATAAAACGATACCCATCTTTAATGCCATGTATGTCTTTCATATAAGACTTTTACTCTAGCAAATTTCTTTATACAATATTATTAACTGGTTGGGACAGATACCGCAGCAGACTAAAGTTCCTGCTTAGGCAGGTGCAGGGATTGGGATTCCATCCCCGGAGTGCAGTGTTTGCCCCACCCCTGGGGCATACTGAGATAGGCACCGAGGCTGGGTGTGGTGACATGTACCTATAATCGCAGCATCTGGGAGATTTAAAACAGGAGGATCACTATGAGTCTGATGTGTGTAATGAGACCCTGTAGGCTCGGTACTAAATATGTAAAACAAGAACACTATTAACTGTACTCTTTAGCTGAATGCTAAACCTCTAGACTTACTCATCCTACATAACCACAATTTTTTGTACTTGAACCCAAATCTCCCCATTTCCCTCCCCACTCCTGGTTTCTTCTGTTCCACTCTCTTTTCTTTGTTTCTGACTCTGTTAGACTCCATGTATAGATGATATCATGAAGAGATTCTCTTATTTAACAGGTTCTACAGGTTCATTTATTTTGTTAAGTTTGGAGCATTTCTTTCTATGGTAAAGCTGAATAATGCTCTAGTGTATAATATATCTATATCTGTATCTATATCTATATCTATATATCTATATTGCTTAATATATTCATTGATGGACCCTCAGGTTATTTCCTAATGTTAGATGCTGCTAATAATGTATAAAGATGACGTCTCTCTAAGGTAAATTTATATTTCCTTTGTTTCTACACACAACAGAGAGATTTCTGGAAATATCTTCAATAGAATACTGACAAACTGAGTTCAATTACATACATAAAGGTTACACACTATAACGAATTGGGATTCATTATAGAGAAGCAAGTTTGTCTTAACACACTCATATAGAAATTTATCAATAAGATAACATGATATACCATGTTAATAGAATGAAGATAAAAACTATGTGGTCATTACAACATACACAGAAAATGACACGCACCTTTAACTCCAGATGTATCTTTCATATAAGGCCATTACTCTGTAGCAAAGAAGAACTGTTTGACAACACTTAACAACCTTTCATGATAAAATTAATTTTAAAAAAGATGGAAAAGGAATTTCCATTGCATAATAAAAGCCATTTGTGAAAAGATCAAAATTTATGTAAACAACAGGAAAGCTTTTCCTCTGAGATCTGGTGCAACTCAAGGTTGTCCACTTCTGCCATTTATGTTCGATATGAAAGTATTAGTAAGAGTAATCATGCAAGAAAAGGAAATGGGAATTTTGTAAATCAGTAAAAGATAAAATCGTTCCTATTTGTAGGCAGTGTGAACCTTTTTATAGAACTAAGGATTCCCCAAAAACCAACTGAAACTACTACATGATTTCCGTAAAGTGGCAGCATCTGAGTCAACATACAAAACTCAGTTGCTTTTATTTTTGCCAACGATGATTCATCTGAAAAAAAGAAATGAAGAAAATAATGGCATTTCTAGCTTAGAAAAGTCAATTACTTGAGTGTGTTTATAATCTACGAATGGTGGAAGCAAGAGTGTTTCCCTGAGGATTCAGCGTGAGTTCCACAGGAAGGACACAATCCTGGAAACAATTCAAATTCTTCCTCAGGGGCTGACCAGAGAGAGAAAATGATCCTGATGATGGGACAGGCAATGCAAACCTCTAGAGCCCAGGGAGAACAATAGAGTGTCTACCAAAGAAAACTCTATCATCTGTTAATGGACATGCATTGGCATAATTCTCAAATGCTCTACATAAGCGCAGGAGCTAAATCCAGAGAGAGTCATCCTGGGACAATCACAAGAGCAGAGAGCTAAACATTACCAGGATGTTTTCCCTCTCAGTTTCCCTTTCTCCATCAAGGACAAATTAGAAGCCCTTGTGAGTTGCAAAGGACCAGGTGAAACTGTCTGGGGCCAGAGAAGGAAAAGGTGTTGTGGTTATTTTCCCACCTGAGGCTTCTTAGGCCAAGCAGGCTTACATAGGCAGGGAGAACCACATGTACTCAAATATTTTTCTTTGATTTCCACTTAAAATCTTTGGAAACCAAATCACCATTTTTTTTTTTTAATGAAAGAAAGCCTTTTAGTCCATCTCTGTGTCTGGTATAAGGAAAAAGTAGTTGGCAAAAGTAAAGATGATAATAAAAGGAATGAAAAAATTAGATGGTGGGGAGAGAGGTAAAAAGAATATATTTGAAAAGAACTATAGATAATAAAAATCTGCAGAGTATTAAAAGTTTGGGCAGAGGTGGTGGTATTTACCTTAGGGAAAACTGTCTGTCTTGAGTTGTTAAATTTTTATTCTTTTGAGATGATGTAGATGAGTTTATCTTAACAGAGTCAGCAATGAAAAACTTTGGAATGCTTTTATCTTTCTTTTTTTGTCTTAATTTTCTAACAAGCTGAGAACTGCATTCAAAGTACTAATTAACGTGAGTGAAGTGCCATTTGATTTTTAAATATACAGTCTCTCTTTTTGACTCAGTTTGTATTAAAATCCTGTTTATGTTTCTCAATTTATATTAAACTTCAGTGTGCTTATTTCCAGAAAGAGATTTTCTCAGTTATTTTTGAGGATTAATTTAAGCTCTCAGAATGTAAACTCTTTCCAAAAAAGTGCGTAAAAATCTAATTAAATCATGAGGAAATGTGAAATTGAGTGGAAAACAAGAAAGAAGAAAACAAACAGGAAATAAGATGTGTCTGGTGGACCATTTGTTTACTTAGACCAAGTTCAGCTTTGGTAGTCGTGCTTTTCTAAAAAGCACACAGGGACAGCTCAAATGTTTTGGTTATATTGCTGCTCCTGGGAGCCATTAGAAAGGTCTTTAGACTTTCTGGGCATTCCAGCAGAGTAAGATCAAGTATATTAGATCCTGGAGGTCATTATCGTTTTGGCTTTGCCTACTGATAGAAGCAGGCAGCTATTTGAACAGATCCTTGTTTCCTTTCCAGAACTTTTCATTGCTCAGAACCATATTGTTTTGTTGAAACACTAAGTGATGAATAATTCTGCGCATATCTTTTCCATTTTTATGGCATTTCCAGGAATTTTGGCTGCCTTCAAGTAACTAAGTAGGCCTGCTCTGCTCCACTTAGATTGCCAGAGTTGTACAATGTTAGACTTTAGTATACATGTCTGTATACAGTACTTCATGAGCTAAAACCATATCACCTTTTGCTTATAAAGTGGCAAAGAGAAATAAATGTTTTCATTTACCTTTTATAAAAAAGCAACATTTTAAAAGGAAATAGAAACTTAGAGTTGATCACTATCTTCAGAAATATTGTCAGGTATTTCTCCATTTTGTTTAATTTTTACATCACGGCCAAACCTATGCAGAATCAGCTACTGGAGACTTTTCAGTTACCTTTTCGATCGTCACTAAACTATACGATGTTCTGGGAGGAGAGAAGCTATATGTAATACTATAACCCATTGTGTCAGGAAGGTCTTTTGTTTTGGTCACCAGGCATCAGCAATAGGGTGAGTTGACTAGAAAGTTAAGTTTTAAAAATTAATGTAAAAACTGTAGCCGGGTGTGGTGGCACATGCCTGTAATCCCAGCACTCGGGAGGCTGAGGCAGGAGGATCGGTGCAAGTTCGAGACCAGCCTGAGCTACAAAAGTGAGCTCAAGGCCAGCCTGAACTGCATAACAAGACCCTGTCTCAAAAAGACAAAAAAAAAAAAAACAAAAAAAAACACAAAACAAAACAAAAAAAAAACTGTAACCAAAGATGCAGTAGCTTCAGGTGTTAGGGAGAAACAACTGTCCTTTCTTGATCACAAATGACAAAATATTTGTGACCAGTTTTTCTTTGCATATTTACATTCACTGTATAAAGAACAATTTACATTTTGTTCCTTATAGATCTAGTGAGGATGTCTTGAAATAATGTACTTGTCACAATCTCTCACTAAGGAGAGATTATTTTTATCAAGAATTGGATACTACTTTTGAAAATCCCTTTATGCTCTAATAACTAGTATCTTAGAAATAAATTCTTTTAGATGGCTTAATAATCTCATGCTATGCAAGATACAAAATGTGCTTCTTATAAATTTATAATTTTTACTACTTTTCTTATACATCATTTTTGTGTCTCATTCCATGACTTTTATTAAGCTTTTCTGAAAGTACAGGTGAGGATTTTGCTCTGAGGCAACTATAAAGTTTGCATAACAAATAGCTACTGAGTGTATTAAATACATTACAGAATTTACACCTTACGCATCTTTGAAATGAAAAATATGATAATGTGTATCAAAGTTTAGGCAGTGTCAAATATTACAAAGAAAAAACTAGTTCTAGGTGATTTGTACACAAATTAAGAAGTAATTCAGGTGACAAATAGTGATGGCATGCAGCGGCCAGGGTTTGATCCCTACTGTGCCATGCCAGTCCCACCCCCAGAGAAAACTGAGACTGCGATTGAGACTGGGCATGGTGGCACATGCCTGTATTCCCAGATCTTTGGAGGCTGAACATAGGTGGATCACTACAGTCAAATCTACGTAGTGAGACCCTGTAGACCTTGTAGATCCTGTACTAAAATACAAAAACAAGACAAAACAAAGAAACCAACAAAAAACAGTGATGACAGAACAAAACAAATATAAACATTACCTTCATGGAATCACAGAGGTTAGCCATGTGACAATGCTTCAAAAACAGTTAATGCGTTGGTTTGATTCATTCACTCTAATAGATAGCCCTTTGCATAAGCACTGACTTTTACAAAGATGAAAGAGTTAATGGTCCCAATATCGACTCATCCATACCATGTTGAAAAGGACACACTTATAAACACATATTACAATGCAAAACAGTTTTATATGGGTTTCTTTTTTTTCTTTGTCTTTTTTTTTTTTTTTTGAGACAGGGTCTTGCTATGCAGTTGAGGCTGACCTTGAGCTCACTTTTGTAGCCCAGGCTGGTTTCGAACTCACACCAATCCTCCTGCCTCAGCCTCCCGAGTGCTGGGATTATAGGCATGAGCCACCACGATGGGTTTCTTTAAAAGTCCTTTATCTAGGTTCCTTAAACTTGGCTTCTTAAAATTGGGCAGCTTTCCTTCCTTGAATATGTACGCTGCAAATTCAGACATACAATGCAAAGAGAGCCTTAGCAGATGGAAGAAAGGGTAGTTCATAGGCAGAGCGACAGTGGGAATGTGAAAGCAGGTGGCCATGGGCTCCATAGACCACGTGCCAGACTGTGAGCTGGAAGGAAGGGACAGCAGGAGGCAAGAATGAGTGCGGCTCAGATGTGCAGAGGTCACAAGGGGCCTAAAAACAAGCTCTCATTTATCTCAATATGTGATGTGGATAATATTTACAAAATAAGAAAACTAGATTTTATTTGAAATTATACAACTGTTTGTTCTCTACCTGGTTATTTCTGTATTCCAGGCATGGAGAAGAAGCTGTATCACATATTTCTTTTGTAGAACTCTTTAGGCTGCGATAACAAAATTCTGTAAATGAAATAGCTTAGAAACAACACAAAGAATATCATTTAAAAAATATTTTGTAGGCTAGGAAGTCCAAGCAAGTTCTTGCACAAGCAAGTTCAGGGTCTGCTGAGGATGCATTTCAACTGTGGACAACGCCCTTTTACTGGGTCCTCACAGGACTGCAGGTGCTAATGAGCTTCCCTGGGCCTCAGAGCTAAAGTCTACCAAAGGCCCCACCTCCTAAACCACCACTTCAGGAGCAGAATTTCACTGTATGGAGTCATGCTGACACGCAGGCTATCTAACTAGTGATGCAATGGGGTTGCTTTGAAGGGAAATATAATTTTAGGGAAGGGTGTACAGGGTGCTCAGGTTTTCACTACTAGATGGCACTTGTATTGATCCACCTGTTTACAGCCTCCCAAGAGCTGGGATTACAGGTGTGCGACACCATGTTCAGTCTCAGTTGCTCTCTCAGCATGCTCTGGGGATGAGGCTGGCATGGCAGGCCTGGAAATCGAACCCCTCACCCCTGCATCTGTTTGCAAGTGCTTTAATTTGCTAAGCTATTTGGCAAGTCCCAAGATAAGTATTTTATAAGAGACTTCAGATTAAAAAAAAAAGTTTGGTGTCTAGTTTTGCCATTTTGTGAGCTTAATTGCCTATGTGTCTTATAACAGTGTGTACAGATTTGCACATGAACGCTGATGGATAAACACAGCAAGTCATTTAAATATAATAAGTTTTAGGGCCAGGGAGATAGCTCCATGGCACAAGCGCCTGACTGGCAAGCGCAAGGTCGTGAATTCGAACCCTGGTCCCACCAAAAAAAAATTAAAAAAAAATATAATAAGTTTTGGGGAGGTGTGCACTTATCAAAATGTCCATATGATTCTCTATTCCTTATTAAAGATATAATATTTGAAACACATAAATAGCACTTTTGAGAAGAGGGTTACTTAGGGGTCTTTACTGTTATTGTTATGATCATTAGTTTTGTTTTGTTTTGTTTTGTTTTGACTTTGGACACTATCCTAGGTCTAAGAATTAGTGACACTTTCTAAAAGCAGCCTACATCACTCCCTGAGAATGGTGGCCATTACTAAGGAAGAGGGCAAGCAAAATGCTTTCCTTTTGGTGTGCAGTTAGGATGCCACACAGAGATCTCTATATCCAGGGGAGTAGGGGGCCAGTGTCCCACCCTGACTGGAGCTTGAAAAGGGAACAAATAAAAGCTCACTTCTGGGGCTAGCACCAATGCAATTGTGCTCCCTGAAGAACAAAAAGTTTGAGAATTGAAAGTAAGCAAATAATAAATGCTGTAGGTAATTTTCAGACCACCCCCACCACAGATCTTCCCACTCCATTATCTGTCTTCGCAAAGAGCTTCCTCCTTTCTGTGTGGTCAGTGTGCATGGCAGTGAGAAGTCTCTTCCCAGTTTGAAATTCCTTGAGATTTTTTTCATCTGGTCTTTTATGAAAGGCTTGGTTCAAAAGATTTTGAACACTTCATATATATGTTTCCTTCACTATTCTGTAATTGGATCAGAAGATCCATACAATTAAAGTGAGGGGGTTGATGTACAGAGAAAGAAGAGTTCTTCTTGCTTAGAAGGGAAATATTTTTCTCCCAATTTCAAATAAAGGCCCTGCTTATTAATGTAGATAGTGAATTTGTGTAAAGAGGTGGCCCAGTGTGTGTGTGTGTATGTGTGTGTAGTTTGGGCCAACATACCTCACCGGTGTTATCTTAATATTCCTCAATGTAACCCCCTCTTCAACTGCTGCCTATTTGGATTCTCATGTAGCAGAATTTTCCTGTTGCAATTCTTCCCCGATTATCTTCTGCCAAAGCTCAAACCTTCCCGCAACTTTCTTTCTCACTGGGTGACAGTGACAGCACTGGTGCTGACTCAGTAGGCCATATCTAATCTGTTTATTAATCTTCTTTTACCTACTTCCATTTGTCTGTTATCTTTTTCCTCCCTTTGTTGTAAACGTCTTAAAAGATGCCCAGTTGTTCTTTGACCAGACTGGCCGAAGCTCCATCCTGAGCCTCTGGGATCTTGGTGGTTCCTCTGCCTGGGGTTCTCTTTCCCCTGCTGCCTCCACAAGTTGTGTCCACACTTTAGGTTATAAACCACATTGCTTCTGAAGCTCTTTTCTAGATTCGTACCTTTACCTAGAATTGCATCTTGCTGGCCTATCTACTTATCTCTTTGCTGTCCCCAAACACTTTCTATGACTTTATTTTTTGAATTACTTTTTAAAATATTTGCAGGGCCAGCAAGATAGCTCAGCAGACTAAGTGCCTGCTTGGCAAGTGCAGGGACCAGGGATTCGATCCCCAGTCCCACCATGCCAGCCCTGCCCTTGGATCATGCTGAGTCGACGAAAGACTCTGAGCTTGGTCGTCCACGCCTGTAATCCCTGCACTGGGGAAGCCAAAAACAGGAGAATCACTATGAGCCAAGCTGTGTAGTGAGACCCTGCACCAAGTACATAAAATAGAGAAAAAACATTTAACATACTATATAATTTATGAAGTTTTTTTTTCTCTGTATTTCCCTTACTGGAAAATAATCAAGAAGAGATTTGAAACAAAATTCTTTTGTTATTCACTGCTATATCCTTAGTAATAATAACTAGAACTGTGATACACAATAGTGATTTAACAAACAGATTTTGAATATACAATGGAAATTTAGCAATCTATATCCTCAATAATTCTACATGCACATTAAATGTTTATTTTCGCTGAGTATGGTGGTATAACCTCTAATCACTGTACTCCCCAAGCTGAGGCAGGAGGATCACCTGGAGTTCAAGGCCAGCCTGAACTGCCTAGAGTACAAGGCCAGCAAGATTCTGTTTCATAAAACCAAGCAAAGAATATTTATTGTGTACAAAGTTTATCTAAAACATTATGGTTAAATAAGATTTAAACAAAGAATGACATATATATCATGATTTTATATTCATAAATTATTTTATGAAAAAAATCATACTTTAGAAAAATCTATATAAGCTCAAAGTACAGCTACTGAACATATTAGAATACTTCTTGATGGAGTATATGGCTATGGCAGTGCCCCGAGAGGAAAATGAGCATTAATCAGAAAGAATATAATCTGAAATATGTAATATAAAGAGTTAATGATGAACTCATTTCCTAGCACTTGAAGGGCCTGTGTGTAGGGTATGGTGAAAAGACGGAGAAAGAGAGGAGGAGGAGGAGGAGGAGAAAGAGGAAAAGAGAGGTTGACTTAGTGATAAGCATGGTCAGTAAGAACTTCATACTCAGATCCTTTCTGCATTACCTGATCTAGTTGGAGAGATAGCAAAGGTACACAGACATCAAATACAAACACAGGATGCAAAAAAGCAAAACCAAAACATTTTGTTGCCCCAAGTAGGGGGATGTTACACAGTTTAAGGTGATAACTCATTGGAAGACTGCTCTTCCTAAAGGAAAGCCATTTGCTTGATCATGAGAAATTAACTTTTTGTGCATTGACTGTCCCTCTCTTCCTTGCTATCTCTAAGTAAGTGATCTGGATGCAGCTTTGAAACTGAAAGCCACAAGATGAAAATTATGTAGCAGACAGAATAGTACACATCATTTTTAACAACCTTTAATAATAAGTGGAATTTTTAAGTTTTAGGGGAGGGTCTATAGGGTCTCACTACTAGATCGAACTCATAGTGATCCACCTGTTTACAGCCTCCCAAGAGCAGGGATTACAGGGGCGTAGCACCATGCCCAGTCTTAATTGCCATCTCAGCATACCCCCGGGGTGAGGCTGGCACAAAGGCCCAGGGATCAAACTCTTGGCCCTGTGCCTGCTTGCAAGTGCTTTAATCTGCTGAGCTATTTGGCCGGTGGGCAAGTGGACATTTTGTTGCCTTTTCCATCCCACCCAGGCCTTTGAATGTGGTTACTTCTCTTTATTAAGATTGGACACACATGGGGCCAGCAAGATAGCTGAGAGGTCTGAAGCACCTGCTTAGGCAAGCTTAAGCAAGTACAGGGACCACGGTTCTATCATCGGCACCACATGCTATGGAGCCCCGTCCCAAGGGCAGGTTGAAATGGTCACAAAAAAGAAAAGAAGACTGGACACACATATCACTCACCGGTGGTTAAAATCATTAGGCTCTGAGCATCAAAAGTATTATCTGTCTCTGTCTGAATGCCTGGCTGGCTATCTCTGAAAGTTCAGAATATATTGATGGAACAAGGTCTGTGTAATAATTTTAAAATGTAAAATCATGCAATTTCATTTCATGGCTGATGATTTATAAATATAAATACATTCTGAATAAATTTTGCAAAATGGCTTTCATGTTGGACCATTTATAGCACACTATTAAAGGCAAAGATGTCTTTTGTTTCTTTTTTTTTTTTTTTTTTTTTTTTTTTTTTTTTTTTTTTTTCTTTTTGAGACAGAGTCTCGCAATGCAGCTGAGGCTGGCCTTGAGCTCACTTTTGTAGCCCAGGCTGGTGTCGAACTCGCAGCGATCTTCCTGCCTCAACCTCCCGAGTGCTGGGATTACAGGCGTGAGCCACCATGCCCGGCCCTTCTTTTGTTTCTTGACAAAAACTGATGATGAAATGTATAGAACTCTCTAAAATATATGCTTCAAAGTCTTTCCTCATTCAGTGTTTAAATATGTAGCAATTGTGAAAGTGCTCGAATAATTTTCCCGATGTGTCTTTTTTTCTTTTGGGTACCAGAAATCGAACTCAGGACTTCACATTTGCAAGGCAGGTGCTGTGCTGCTGAGCTACCTCCCCAACCCCTCATCCAATGTATCTTAATTTCAGTTTACCTATCTACTGTGGAGATCATCTACATGTGCACATATCCATTCTACATAATGCTGAAAGCCTTTTTCAAGAGTAGATGCAAATCATTCCAATAACTTAGCCCCTGATAAAGATTTTCTTAGCATGCATACTTTTTGCATGCATGATTTCAAACTTTCTTTTCTTTTCTTTTTATGTTATGGCCGGTTCAGCCTGCCCTGGGGGTGGGGCTGGCGGAGGATGTCGTGCTGGGGACCCAACCATGGTCCTTGTGGCTGCCTAAGCTTGCCTAAGCAGGCACTTTTGACCATTGAGCCATCTTGCCGGTTCCTCAACCTTTCATTCTTTTAAAAAATGTTTTGCATAAAGATATTATATTATGCGTCTAAAGAAGATTGAATGTAATATTTTTGAATATTAAGAATAAAATTTGCTCTTATTTTAAAAAAATTAATGGAACTAGTAAAGATATATCAGACTCTTCTCTGTTTTCTTTTGTGAAAATTTAAAAAAAAGAATGATAGAAATAATCCATCACCTTATAAAATGTGATTAGAAATACTGTGTATTAACTTTACAGTATTTCCTACCCATTTATTTTGCTTATGTAAGTATATTCTTAATGTTTAAAGAAGAGGCCTCTAGTTCATGTTCTATATTCTCACAAGAAGTTCATAAGTTAGGTTCTGCTCAGATTGAAAATTGTAATTGTGTTACACTGTGCATAGGAGGGGAATGCTGATGACACAGGCAGATGCATAACCTGCCTCCGTTGGGCTTTCAGAGTGGTCAGGGGGCAGAAATAGCAAAATGAAATTATTAAACTACCATGTAGGGATCCGTCGATCTTACTGCTAACTGGTTCAACCCCGGGGAGGCACAGAAGTAGGAATCAGAAAGGACAAGAAAGAAAGTTGGGCAAGGTGTTTGCCAGTCTGCCTGATTGGCGAGACTAACTCACACACAAAGGATCCTTTATTTGTAACTTTACAAGGTTTGCATCCCTTAATACAAGGTTACCCAGCAACCAGTCAGTTGATCTGAACCCTACCGGATGTTTTTCTCACATGATGTTTTTCTCACACTGGGGTAGCTTTCTGCTCCAGGCAGGGAAGCCTAGTCCCACCTGCACACACTTGATCAATTCCCTGGCTTCCTGCGGCTCCCAATACTACGAGGTAATTAGAGTTACAGGAAGAGGAGCTCACGGACTCCGGAACATTGAAGGTTTGGGCTTATAGTGAATTGAAGGTTGACAAAATCTTTTTGTAGGTAGGTAGTTATTGTAAGTCACAAAGTCAAAAAGTCAAGGCAAAGTAGATGATGAAATTGTGGTGAAAAGGGTACCCTGAGTCCATAACCAGAGACCAGAGAGAATATGCTTCTCCAGAGGAATGCAAATAATCCAGCATGTTGGAAAGTGGGAGTTGGAAATAGGTTACAGAGTGCTGAATAAAATCTGATCATTTATCGGAGAAATAAGATTTCTATGTCATGCTATTTTTTATGATATTTGTTGGTTTCTGTTCATTTTTAGTCCTCATCTGGTTATATTGCCCTGGCTCCTTTAAGGCACTCGCTTAGCATTTCCTTGTGAATGCATAGCTTCTGTTACAGCCGATAGTGCTGTAATTTTCTGCCGCACTTGGGTAGCTGAATCACTGCCAAGTCTAGAAGCTCCGGCCCTAACCTTTAGCTCTACAGTAAGGATTCCTAACTAACAAAGTCTGGCTTCCACAAAACCAGGTGTCAGTGTGATACCTGTTCTCATTATGCCTCTAGGTAATTGAATAGAAGAAATACTGTGCTTTTCTGAGGGATGGAGGAAAGCGATGCTGATACCCAAGTAGTTCTTACTAACTTTGACTCACTCCATTAACAGTGGTAGGAAAACAGAATTAGATCCTTAATAAAGTCTCAGTGACATGAAAGCTTTATAAACACCAGCAAGATACTTAATTTCTGGAAACTTTAGTTATTTCATTTCTAACAGCTGTACAAAATTATAGACGCCATCAACTTTGTGTTTTCATGAGAAATAAAAAGTAGCTACATAAGGAAATATCTTAGAACACTATCTGACAGGGAGAAAAAGCTAATGTAAGAGATACTCTTGTTCAATTTTTCTTTAATCTTATTTTTCTTCTTTATGACAACATTAATCTCATAGGACTATTATGTATGTATCTGAGGATAGTGAATATGGTAAATATAAGTGAGTGTGAGAATATTTGAAAATTCTGTCATGAGATTTATGGAAGCAAATATTGACTGATAATACCATTAATGGTTTTAAGTTTAACAGGGGTATAGTTATAGTTCTTCACTTATTCAGGATGTTGAGTCAAAAATAAAATACAGGATACTGAAGTCAAATGTCAGTCCTAAAGTTCATACATATTTTGTACAAATAAGGAAAACTCACTTGCTCTGGATGATGCATTATAAAATATAAGTAAACATATGGAATGCTATATTTATTGAGCAAGAATATAAAATATACTGAGAGTATGTTTACTAATATTTTATCTAAAAATGTTAAAAACATTACCTATATTCTCATTTAGATTCTAGATTGCGAAGATACATTCTTTTTCCTCTAATACCATCCCCTGAGCTTTAAAACCTCCTCTCAGGGTTACACACAGGAAACAGACAGGAGACTTGGCAAAATACAAAGACAAAATAAATCCCCATGATTTTTACAGATATTGCTCATGCAATTTGAATTGTATTAAAAAGACAGCATTACTTGCCAAAATACCATTACTATGGATGTTGCTTGAACACTCAAAAATGGTTCTTGATCTTTGGTGGACTTTTTCTGGTATTGAAGATCACAGAATTGATCTTTGGAGTCACTTCTTAAATATATACTAGAATGAGCAAGTGAGTTTGAGAGACATCCACAACCGTGAGATCTATGGTCTCTAGTGAATGCAATGTAATTTACAAGTTGTAAATTGACCTCGGAAATTGAAAGCAATCCTGCTAAATGTGCTATATTCTGTCTTTTCAATATAAAGTGTACATTGGTTAATACTGGCCTTTGAGGGAAAAATAGGCACATTATTCTCTCATTCTCTTAATTCTACTGACAGAAATTATTAGAGTTGAGGATGAGTTCAAAAATCCTTTTCTAAAATAATTTTGCAGAACCCATTTTTTTTTTTTTTTTTTTTTTTTTGTGGGACCAGGGTTTGAACTCATGACCTTGCACTTGCCCAGCAGGCACTTGTGCCTCGGAGCTATCTCCCCAGCCCAGAACCCATTTTAAGATTAAATATTTTTGGCTCAAATCCTTTTATTAGTATTTTGTAAACTCTTACACTTTAGTTTTATCTCCTTAATGCTTTTTCCCTGTTTGAAAAAAAGTTTCTCTGAGAGAATGACAAGGGGCTTTAGATTACTGCTCTATCACAGATCAAAATATTTCAGTGTTTTGGGGTCTAGCAACTCAGATAAAGCACATACCTTAGCAATGTAAATACTGTTTCACATACATATGCTAAGGAAATGGTCAACCTAGTATTGCAAAGGTCAACAGATGCAGTCTGGCTTGGTGAGCCTGTGAAGTGCGGAGTTGTATTTATGCAAATGAGACTTCTTGGGGAAGGGGAAGGAGGAGCACTTAATATGACATTTAAAAGTAGCCGAATTTACATTTCATCAGGTTTTATATTTAGGTTGAACTAACATCTGGCTTTAATTTCCTTCTCAGCTATATTTCTTTTTCCTACTTTGTATCAGTTCTAAGTTGGCATTTTTTTAAATCTTGCGTTTCACAAGCAATTATGTAATTTTAAAAAAGAAATGCTACGGTAACTTTCTAGACACTAGAGGGCACTAAAATATCCTAAAATGAAGTTTATCCAACAGTTGAACAATTATAATAAATATTAAATGCTATAAAAGAAACACTGGAAGAATAACTGTCTTAATCAAATGCTGTAAATACCATCTTTGAAAAAAAAAATGTTTTCAGTTTCCCGGGCCTCAGGATGGTAGATAGGACCCTCGCCTACCCATGCTTGTAACTCTTCTCCTTTGTGCAGCTGTAACTGCCACGCTGATTTCAATAGGGATTTTATTGACCCATAATGGTGACTTTTCTGACTATGTTGATATAGTCTAATCAAAACACTGTGATACAGCGATGGCGAACCTTTTAGCACCTTCAGTGATATAAAAAGCCTAGTGGAGCATGTGTGCCATAGGTTTGGCACCATTGTTACAGGGTCATAAATACTCAACGCTCTGTCATCATTCGGGATGCAAAATAAGCAGCTGTCTCTGGCTGGGTGGTTAAGGTTCAGAGCCCACAAGTTCATGGGCTTTTATTTTATATTCCTTTATTTTGATAGCCTTGGAAATGTACTGAAAAGCTTAGGATTTTTCAAAATGTCAGTAACATGTTTTAACAATTTTATTTCCTCTTATCTCTTTATGCTGTCTTTTTCTTCTTTATTAGTTAAACTTTTCTTCTCAGCACTTCTAGATTCATTCTTAAATAGTTTAAGAGTTACAGAGAAACATAAAAATACTTGTTTTCTGTTTATCTTCTTTTCCTGTCTCAACTAATAACGCAGAAAAGCACTTTGAACTTTGGAAACAATTTTCAACTATGTCTTGATCTAGGCATTGTTAGTTTCAATGTGTATCTTGTTTGAAATGCACACAGAAAAATGTTCCAAGAGCAGAACCTTAAATAGATATGAAAGTCACCATGCAGAAAACAGAAATATTAGAAATGCAACAACATGAAAGCATTAACTTTATAATTTATCAATTCAGATAAATATAACAATACTTGGGAATTGAGAATTGGTAAAAGAAATAGTTTTTCTTAAACAGAGATGTTATTATAGGAATTTGGCTTGAAAGATATTCACAATAGTATTCACATGTGACTACATGGATTGTTTCCAGTGACAAAAGCATATCTTTTTTTTTTTTTTCTCGGTAACCGGCATTCAACGTAGGACCCGGCACTTGGCAGGGTATTGCTTATTCTACTGAGCTGTCTTCTTGGCCTGAAAGATACATCTTTATGTACACATTCATGTAGGCTGTTGTGTGTTATGAAAAAGTGCTTTCACTAAATGTTGTCTTTAGTGCATTAGACACAATCTAGGTGTCATATTCACATGCAGTAACACTGTATGGAAGAAGATAACATTAAAAACATACTTTCACATTTTAATGATATGACAGAAGTAGTTTGTAATCACAGAATTGGGTGCCAAAACAATGCACAGTTTATCAGAGGAAATCACCTGGCAGATATGACATCCAAGGGATAGAAATTCTGACTTTGAATGATACAAATGTGCTCATGGTAGTGACATATTTAGGTTGGTTTAAATTTGCTCATGTGGATGTTTGTTTTCTTTCAGAATTTCCCCCATGTTGTATGTTAGTTATATTCTTAAAAGTCTAAAACAGCACCATGTGGAATTTTAGAGTTTACACTTGAGAGCTGGATTGTCCTGGCTCTGTTTTTCAGTGGTGGTTTGAGCTACAGCAAGTGGACTAAACTCCCTGCGGCCTAATTTCCTCACCTGTAATATGGAAACACTGCAGAAGAACTAGTGCGTTGAGGATGAAAAGAAATTCATCCAAGGAGTTCCTATCAATGCTTAAATAGTAATACGTGTTTATTAAACATCTAGGGAGTAGGTCAATTGGAATTAACAAAATGTTAGTTATTTATGATGTTTAGAAAAACATCAATGGGTAGTTTTCAATTTTGTTTGTCTCTTCCAACTAAACTCCCCTGAATAGATAGCAGGTAACTGAAACAGCACAGGAAGATCCTAAGTCCTGCTTTGCTTCATGCTTACATATGTGATTAAAAAGACATGCCAAAAGTGCTTTAAACATTTGATTTTTTTAATCACTGGCAATATTCCTTCTGAAAATCTTGTTCCATTCTGAATTTGAGGAATTAACTATTTGACTGAAGATTACACAAGTGTGAATTTCAGCCCAATCTATCTAAGAATAATACTCAAATTATCCAATCGCTGTAATTTATTTTTGGCCTCTATAATACATAACACTGAACCCAAATTACCTTGAGTTGAAATGGTTTACTTACACAGCCTTTCACCTCTGTGTCCTATGACCCCCCCAAAAATTTATAACTAGAGGTTAAGATAAGCTTTTTCTACAATGACTTGTAGAATTTTGTGCATTTGTATTAATGATGATGTTAATTTTCATATTTATCTTTATGCTTAAGTTTCATTGAAATAAAAGGTTAATGTAAAATCGTCTTACTATAGAAATGGGTTAGTTCCATAGCAAACATAGACAAAAATGACCTATAGGTGGTCACAAAATTATGTAAGGAGAAAGATGTACATGCAAATAATTTCAGATCAACGTCTTAAGTAGTAGGTATAGTAAATGCTAAAAAGGAGCTATAGGGCTTAGAAGGTACAAGAAGTGTTACTAGAGACCTATGATACTGAGATGGCCATAAGACACGGACAGATCTTCCTTTCCAAATGAACCAACTTAATATAAAGAAATTGAAAAATGTAGGGCCAACTTCTAGGTATTAAGCACTGCCTTAAACACACTGTAATATATCAGTAATCAATTAGAATATGGTGAGGATGATAAGTCTCTTTATTTCAGTTTTATATTTAAGAAAATTGGAGTATTTTGATTTGTTTCTAATGTTTATTTCCTGATGTTTATAATCCTAAAAGGAAGAAAAAAGTTAGTGTAAGTAAGCATGAGGGACACATTTTAAAGAGAGATAAACTCAAAGTTGTGATATATAAGATATAAATGTAGTTTTATAACCCATTCCACTCGTTTTTCTATCCTCATTGCCATCATTTATATTTTAATGCATGACTGCAAGGTATGGAAAATTCAGTTCCTTGAGTGACTTTTTAAAATATGAATTCTTTTGTTTTTTATTTTAACTTTTAATCCTTAACATTGGACCTGATGTTTCTTTGCCTGGAACATTTTGTTCCTGTGGGCTTCAAACAATTCATTCTTATCATGCTGGGTTCAAGTTAAATGTCAGATTCTTCAGGGTGCTTCTCAAGATCTCTACCAATGCCCTTTGGCCTGTATTCTCACCCTGGCCCAGAGCTAGCAGTGGACTCTTGGATATCTTTTTAGGAAGACTACTCTATTTGTACAGCCCCTGAGTGGCAATTGTGTCTTTCTCTGTATTTAAAATTTCCTGAGGATAGACATCTGATCCTGTTTAACCATATGGTTGCCCCATGTGAACACAGTTATCCAAATACTAGGTGGGGCCTGGATGTGAAAAATGGAAAAAAGTATTTATAGAAAATTCAAAGTAAAGAATAAATGCATTATATTAAAATATAACTGCTTAAAAACTTATATATTGGAAAGTGTATATATTTATTAGGTACTAAGGATTATATGGAAATTTTATGTCTTGCATATGTAACCAAAATCTATTTGTCTTTATTTTGGTTATTGTATTTGATTTTTCTTTTAAGATTTATTATTTTTCTTACTTTAAACCATGTGCTCCATAGCCCAGGCCTGGTCCAGGGAGAACCTGACACTCGTGGTTTTTTTCAGGGAAATACACATCTGAAAGAACTAAGCACAGTCAATTCTGGGAGCTTCTCTAGAATTATTGGATAAAATCCCTTCTTTTCTCATATTAACCAAGATGCATAAATAGAAACCTGACTTTATCCACTAATAAGCTTTATTTTTAGGCAGAGTTACCTGTTACCTTGACATCTTTTTTTTTGTAGGTGCAGGGTTTGAACTCATGACCTAGCACTTGCCAGGCAGACACTTGTGCCATGGAGCAATCTTCCCAGCCCCCAGTTGACTTGATATTTTACCAAATTAAATCAGAATCAAGGGACAGACAGACTTGATATATCATCTCTGTAGCTGTTTTATTTCTGGGCCAAGCAATACCTAAAATCATGAACCTAATCTTGACTTACCAATTAACTTGATGAAGTCCATTGAAAAATATTTGTTTGAGGTAAGGGACAGGTAAGGAGGGAAATGTGTCAATTGATCCTGTGAAATGAGAAGAAGAAAACTATAAATGCCAGTAGCAATTAATGTTTGAGGATGAGTTGAGATTTGCAATTATTTCCGAAATAATACAATATAATATAATTTGGTGTTCTGTTTAAGGTAATTTGTTAAAATGTCTTATTTAAAATGCACAGCAAGAATTTCATATCATTGTTTTCATTATAAAGATGAATTTCCCAGATATCTGAAAATTCACTCGTCATTATCATTTCTAGATATACATTTTGTCAGTTAAAATTGACTTTAGCTTCAGTATGAGTTTTGTACTTTATGTATACATCAATCTATTATATTTTAATAATTGAACTAGATGATGTATTGGAGTAAAACGCTATACTATTTTGGCAAAATATGAAACCTGTTAATATCACTTAACACCTACACTGAATGCTCTTATTGCTTTTGGCTTTCCATTTGGGATAATATTGAACTTACACAAAACCCCAAATTTACTATAATCTCATATTTAAACTGTATGATAAAGTAAAAGTAGCAGAACATGAAATAGTTCCTAAAGCCCTTGAGTTTGTGACCAATGAAACCATGCAGTCTGGTGAAAACAACAAGAACTGTTGAGTGAAAAAAGAATAAATCTAGTTTTCAAATAATTATTGTTCTTTGTTTGGTGGCTTTGTGTGTGTACTGGATCCAAAGGAGAAAAATACCTCATTCTTATTGTGTTGTCTAATTTTTTTAATAAACAGGTTTATCAAGATCAACAAAAAAGCATTATTGTAAGTGATACATAATTTGTTCCATAAATAAGTGCATTATTTTAAATTCTCTTGAAGTTTTACTACAAACAAAAGAAACAGGCATCTCTTTTAATCATTAATGATATCTTTCCTGTCTTTACTTGTGTAAGCTGTACAAATCCACCGAATGATTTTATCCAAGTCATCAGAGAACAATGTTATGAATGACTTGGCTAGGCATCTGATCCATAGAAATCATTTATTCAGAACCAAAGAAGCAAACAGGAGAAATACTTCTTCTGATGAAGTTTCAAAGGAACAATTTTAGAGTTTAGAGAAGTTCAGAAATTATTTTGGCTACATTATGTATTTAAAAATAAACTTTATTACTAGACCTTGATATTTGTGTAAAGGGCATAGAACGTGTAAATCATAAAGCAAAATATCTATCATGAAAGATAGCAGTTTAACTGGTACATAGCTTAAGAACTGGACAATTGATGCTAAATGAATCTACATACCAGCCCCCTCTTGATTCTTCCTCCAATCTCTCCCAAGATTCTATATAACTTTATAAATTTATTTTGCCTATGGAAACAGTAAAATTTACAAATTTCATTATACTTCTTAAACTATTATCTGGGGCAGAAAAGTTAGAATGGCATGAATTTATTTTGTATTTTAGGGAAGGGTCTACAGGATGATCCGGGTCTTACAACTAGATTGGACTCATAGTGATCCACCTGTTTACAATCTCCCAAGAGCTGGGATTACAGGCGCATGCCACCACACCCAGTCTCAATTGCCATCTCAGCATGCCCGTGGGGTGGTGCTGGCATGGCAGGCCCTGGGATAGAACCTCTAGCTCCTGTGCCTGGTTGCAGGTGCTTTAATCCACTGAACTATTTGGCCAACCCGCCGTGAGTTTATGTTTAACAATATAATAATATAATATAATAATACATGTAAGTCTTTATTTTATCAGAAAACTTCAAATAGTGGGTCCAGAAACCATATTTCAACTCTAGATCCAACTCTAGACCATAGCAGAATAATAAAATAATTATTTGTTCTTTTTACATGAGGAGATCTTGTATAAAATAAAATTTGAAATACCAAAAAATGTATTACTTTTGTAAGTTAACATGCCATCCTTTGTTTAGTGCAAATAATATGTTTCTCCAAATTTTATAAATATGCAAGGGTGTAAAGTGCTTGAATTTAGATTTAGTCTTAGACTTTTTGTTTTGACAAAGAATTCTGTTTTTTTCCTGCTTGAGCAAATTGTAGGAATCATTTTGATTTGATAGTGAAAAGCTTATTGAAAAGAAATCTGCAAAATGTACAAAAACTTGAAAATGAAATGGAATCTTTTTAGCTCTGATCTTCATCTTGGGATTATTCATGTCACCTTCCAGAAATTTATGAAGGATCTTATAGCCCTAACAGCGTGTCTTTATTATTTTCCAGTTACACGGATTATGGAAAATATGATGACTCTCAAGTCACGGGGGAACACTGTTACTTAATTACATAATAACATCATTCTTCCAGTCAACAAATATTCTATTCAAAAATATTTAGTGAGACCATACTTTCTATCTGGCTGTGTTCCAGGCTCTGGCAATTTAACTCTGAATGAGACAAAAATTCTTCCCTATGGAACATGTATTCCACTATATTTTCTTGGATCAGAAAACAACATGAACATTCTTCAATAATTCAATACTAAGACACTAACATAACTTGAAAAATAAAAGAATGGATCTTCTAATCTTTCTTCTCAATTATTATTTAATTTAATCTTTTTTTTCTATATTTTAGGGAAAGGCCTATAGGGTGTTCATAGTCTCACTACTAGATGAGACTCATAGTGATTCTTCTGTTTACACTCTCCCAAGAGCTGGGATTAAACGCACATGCCCAGTCTCAATTGCCATCTCAGAGTGCCCCAGGGGTGCGGCTGACATGGAAAGTTGGGGAATCAAACCCCTGGCCACTGCGCCTGCTTTCAGGCACTTCAATTCTCTGAGCTATTTGGCCAGCCCTGAATTATTATTTTATATACAGTATCTTAATTAATGTCTGTATTATTCCACAAATCACTTTTGGAAACACCAAATCATTTATTAATACATTTGAGAGAGCAATCACTAAAGAGAATTTAAGAAATATTATTTGTGAATTACTACCAATGTCTTTTCTTTCTCTCTGTCTGTCTTTCTTTCTTTCTTTCTTTCTTTCTTTCTTTCTTTCTTTCTTTCTTTCTTCCTTCCTTTCTTCCTTTCTTCCTTTTTTCCTGTTGAACTGGGGATCGAAGTTTTCCTGAGATCTTGCACTTGCCAGGCAGGACTTGTGACCCTCAGTTATCTCTCTGCCCTTGCAATGTATTTCTTAGCACATAGATATCTTAAAGCCAATGTAAAAGTCTGAATAGAAAATTATATTAATGCATTGAAATATTAGTATCATTGCTTACTTTGATAACCTACCTGAGAGAATTATTATTTTGAGAATAGAGACTAGAGAAAATTTAATTCCTACACATATTTCAAGAGTTCATAATTATATTCTGTAGACTAAAGAAAAGAAAAAGAAATTTTAATATCAACTGGAACTTCACATTTTTGTTTTCAGTTTGTATGAATTACTCATGAAAATGCCTGTGATTGCAAAGTTATGATTGATGCAACTTCCTGTTACAGAGATAGCTGTCAAAATGGAAAGATTCTTTTTTAGTGGTTGTTATTAATTTTTCTAAAATTATTTATTTATTTAATCCTTTATTTATTTATTTATGTGGTAAAGTGTCTCACTATGTAAAAGAATTCCTTATAGAACTAGAGAAACAATCCTAAAATTTTTATACAGGCATAAGTGACCTAGACTAGCAAAGGCAATACTCACACAAAGACAAGACAGAAAGGAAAGAATCTGTTCAGTGGGAAAGAAAAACTGGGATGAGGAAAAGAACAAAAGAAAGAAGGAAAAAAGCCTATTCATGTACATGTGCAGGATAACCTGGGTAATCATACTGCCAATTTCTGCTTGTCTTTTGAAAGGAGCAGTGAATGTTTAATTTTTTCTTTTATTTTTTAAATTTTGTATAGCATTTCTTAAAGCCATTTTTGCACATTTATATCTGGTCACCTAAAAAAATAATTTGAAGATAATTTTATGCAATAAAGCAGCCATTGTTGAATTTCTATTACTTAGTGAAATTTGTATCATTTCTAGTGCTGCCTCTTAAATTACTACTTCATATTTTTTTTTCTGGTACCAGGGATTGAACTCAGGATCTTATGCCTGCCAGGCAGGCAACATGCCACTGAGATATTTATTATTAATTATATTATTATTATTATTATTACTATTATTATTATTTAGAAGAAGTCATCAAAATTCCAGACTTTAACGTGTACTACAAAGCCAGAGCTGGATAAACACTATGATACTGGAAAATAAATGAAGAAACAGAAAAATAGACTCTTGGATCAATGGAACAAAATAGAAGCCACAGAAACAAGTCCAGGCACATCGACCTATGCTATATCTGACAAAGGTTCCAATTTCTTGTCTGGTGCAAGACAGTCATTAACAAATAGTGCTGAGGAAAACTGATTATCCACTTGCTGAATGCTGAAATTAGATCCATATCTTTCGCCGTACATTAAACTAACATCAAAATGGATCAAACATCTAAACGTTAGAAGAGAAACACTGTAACTGCTAGAGGATAAAATAGATAAAACAACTGAGGAACAGCTATAGGCAAAGATTTTCTAAACAGAACTGTGGTTGCATAAGAAATAATATCAAGACTCCACAAATTGGATCATACCAAATTAAAAGCTTTCAACATGGCAAAAGAAGCCACCAACAGAACAAAGAGACACTACAGAATGGGAAAATTTCTGCCAGCAACTCCTCAGATAAAAGTCTAATATCTAAAATGTGTAGAGAACACAAAACATGGATCCCCCAAATAAAAGACCAAATCAACAAATGGACATCTGAAATAAACAGACACTTCTCAGATGAAAGAGTACAAATGGCCCATGAATACATGAAAAAGTGTTCCACACTTCTGGCCAATAAAAATGCTTTTGGAAACCACACTAAAGTATTCATATATATATATATATATGTATATATATACATATATATACATATATATATATATATAAAGAAAGGCTATGCTTAAGAAGTCACCCTATAACAAAGGGAAAAATAAACTCTTCATTTTTGATGAAAGTGTAGACAGGTAAATAACTATGCAAATCAATGTCAAGTTTCCTCAAATATAGAAATTGCATTTTACCCTGCTATTTTCCTTCTGAATATTATATCAAAAGAGTTAAAGACAATAACCACAGGGATGCATGACCATATATGTATATAGCAGGACAATTCGTTATAGCTAAATCAAAGAAGTAGCTTATATGAACATGAAAAGATGAACACATAAAGAAAATGTGGTTATTCATCCACAATTGAGTAGTGTTTTGCCATAAGGAAGGATGAATTCGGTCATTTGTAATAAAATAGATACATTTTGAGACCATAATGCTAAGTGACGTAAATCAGACACTCTTAAATATAGCACTGTTTCTCTTGTATGAGAAAGTCAATATATAATAAAGTATAGAACAAACCCTCTGGAGGAGTCACGGCCATTGATTGACTAGTTTGCTCTCTATGAAAGCCTGAGAGAATGTTTTCTCTCTAAGTGACTCTCCTTCAGCACACTATACATCATCAATCACTTCAGTGATTCCTAATCTCCTTGCACAGAAAATTTGGGACATCACTGAGTTATAGGATAGTACAGTACACAGCTGACAGTGTCAAAAGAACTATAAACAACTGTACATGGTTTCAGGGTAAATCATGAGGGAATTTGAATGACCATGTTAGATATGAAAGTTACATTTTCTTATTATATAGGTCTTGCTTGATCTTGGTCTTAACCATCCATCAGAAAAGTCTAACCATGAGGTATAAAAAAGTAAAGCCATGTTAATATGTTGAGCTGCAAAAGACTCAAGTCAACAGCTTCCAACATTGCTAGCTATGCTGATAATCCACTACTATTATGGACTATTAGACTATACATATAGTTAATTTCTCTTAATTCAATGAGAAGAAATATTTGTACCAATAGTGCTTATACAAGATATCAAGTCTGCATCTTGTACCTTGAACAAATACTATGAAGACAGTAATGTACAATGTATTAATTACTGGAACTGTCCCACTAACCTGTTGTGAAACTGTCTCATTGTTATTTCTTTTTATTAAAATTAATTTAAAAATGAAGTACAAAGCAAAAGACAGTATGAAAAAAGAAAAAAATATTACTGTAATCGCGCTTGGGTGGTAGATCTAAAAATGTATGTTGATTTAATACAATTGTCTTATGTGTATTGGACAGTCAGCATATGTGTTAATCTGAACGCATGACAATTAACCTTATAAGGGCATAAAGATAAGATAAAGGAATCTCATGCTAGCCAACAAAGTGGATGGGGACGAAGGGGAGGAAACAAATTGAGATGTGCTCTGAATGTGTTCAATGTATTCGATATATACTGATAATATGTGCTAATAAAAAATTAAAAATAGACTTTGATGTCTAACTTGTTATTATGTAACTCTTTTTCTAGCAGAAATGGTAAAGATGTTCAACATGATGAAAGTCAAAATAGACAATTTTGTCAGATAATTAGTTTGTATAATTTTATATTTCAGAAATATAAAGATAAATATATTACTTAACAAATATAATTATTTCATATAGATGATTTACTTGGATAACAGTAAAAATAGCTAAAATAGCTCAATAAAAATAGAAAAAGTTATAGATTTCTAAGTAGAAGAAAATCTTTAGCTGCTCCTTATAACTATACTGTTTTCTGTCTAAGTTTGGCTGCCATAGTAACCAAAGTGCACATATGAATGACTGAGAAAGACATTGTAGTATTCATGTGGAGCCTTGCCAGAATCCTTTGGTGCAAGAACACCTTGGCCTTTATGTATTAATTAAGGTAAAACTATTTCAAATACTTTCAAGATTACCATATATTTTTTGACAGTTAAAGTACAAATTAGTTAATTGTAAGATTCCTAAAATAGATATTTTATAGACTGAATCTTGAGTGGTTAAATCACATTGTTAGTTTCCTTTTCACAAAGGATATCAAAATTATACTTGCTGTTCTTGGTAGCAATTCATTAACAAAAGCTGAAATAAGTTAGTGATATCAGAAAAAAAGAAGTAAAATTCTTTAAGTACTTAAAAAATATTCTCTGTAACTGCAGTCTGTCCTTTTGAATGAAACAAATAATTTCAGTGAAACCCAGAACAATATATCATTTATTTCAATTACTTTAAAAAATTTACTAAAATTCTTTCCTATCTAGACATGAAGGTTAATAGGTCCTAGTAGGCCTTAGACTACTTATGGTTATGAAACCTGATTCTAAATCTCTCTTTAAGTTTTCATTATAATCACATGGTCAATGAAAATAAAATAAATTGAATTTATGATGTTTCATTCATATATCAAGAAAGTAAAAGCATAATTCTGAGACATTCAAATACTAGACTGAAAGAGTATATAATTCCAGGACTGGCCAGATAGCTCAGCAGACTAAAGCACCTGCTTGGGCAAACACAGGAGCCAGGGTTCAATCCCTGGCATGCTGTACCTCTCCTGCCCCTGGAGTGTGCTGAGACAATAAATGAGACAGAGCATGGTGATGTCCACCTGTAATCCCAGGCTTGAGAGGTTGAAAACAGGAGCATCACTAAGTGTCCAATCTGTATAGTGTGACCCTGTATATACTGTACTAAATACATAAAAAAAGAGTATAAAAGTGCCATTAGAATTATAGTGGCAATAATTGCGGAAGTTTTGTATCTACATATGTCCTTAATTTTGTACCTTGCTTTATCATAGTTATATTAACTGTGTAATTATAAATTATATTCTTAAAATATCTCAAAAGTATTTTGATAATTCACCAGTTCAACTAGTAATAGCCTTCAAGATTAATGAAAGAAACTTCCTTTTTGCTCAACCGGTATCTCAGGTTATTTTCTTTAAAGGCTCATTGTGAATATGATTGATATTAGTCTGATAAAGAAGGTAGTTGATAACAATACTTTATTCACTTATTTTGTATGTATGTATGTATGTATGTATGTATTTATTTTTGCGGTACCCAGGACTGAACTCAGTACCCTCGTTTCCCAGGCAAGAACTCATTCTACTGAGCTTTCTCCCCGACCCCAAGTACTTTGCTCAGAGACAGAACAGCTGAAACCATTCTGTTACTCTTCACTCTCCTCATTGCCCCATGTCTTAGTCATGAACTTTTTGGTGTGTTTTCATTTTACTCCCCTTTAAAAATAGCCATTTCACATGCATTTGTTTTGCAGGGCTTTTAAGGTATTTGCTGATTTCTGCATCTCTTTGTGGTTACCCTCTGCACATGGCTTGCTTCCCCATTTGCCTATGCTAGATTTTCACGCTTCACTCTACTGCCTTAAGCCTAATGTCAACTAATTTAAAGACCATGCAATTCTGTTTCTTTGTACGTTAGAAAAAAAATATGAAACCTATTAGCAATGCTAATACTTATGATGTAGAGAAAACAAACAATTGTTTTTCACGATGATTTCAAATTATTAATTAATTTAAATAAGTCTACTTCAAAATCTGATGTTAACTACAGCTGTGCCTCATAGGACCCTTAATCTATAATGATAGTGATATTAGCTGTAATTTATTATGTTGCTAGTCAGTTCCAGAATGTATTCTAAATCAAATATCTGTTGAAAGCAATCTTCTGGAATTATTGTCATGTTAGCGATATGATACATGAGGCTTCGAAAGAATGACTTTCCAAATTTATGAACAATTATGTAACAGAGCCAATATGTTACCAACGGGTGGTTGATACTGAAATCTATGTAAGCTTCTAATCTCTACATTTCATCATTGTGTCCATCAGTCTTTTCCTCCTTTCGCAACCTTTGTATTTAGGTTTCTTTCTACTAAATTTATTTTATTAGATATAAACCAGTCAGTACTCATTTTTGTAGTACACATTGTATCATTATAACCATCTGAAATTTAGGATGATTAATAATCTGTGTGATATTTGAAGCTGGAAAAACTTAATAAAAATAAAAAGGCCAAGTGCATATTGTAAGATTATACTAAATTAGGAAGGAAGAAAGTTCTGCATGTTGTCAAGATGCACAAGGATGTAGAAGAATGCCTTTGAAGTTTAACTTAAAAACATACACAATAAATACAGTGTCATTCCAATGGCCAATGTTTAGTTTTTCAATTAATGATTTCCATACTAGAGCAGACACACAGCAATTGCTTGGCTTACTTTAATAAAATTGTACCAGAAATAAAAAAAAGGATGCGCCAACCTAGTTCCATCATGGACTACATTACACAAGAAGCATTTGATTTTATTAGAGCCTCAGGGCCTCAGCTGAATAGTATGTGTGTAGCTGTCACAATCTTGCAATTTATTCAAATCAGTTTGGTAACAGGAAAGGATCTTTGCCATGGACAATGATTAGGAATTACTTAAATGGATAGACTACATTTATGTAAAGAAGTTTTCTTGCTTTTTAATGAAGTATATTTTAAAATATATAAAATAATGTCATAAGTACAGTAATGCTCCTCTGTCCAAGATATAAACCTTAAATTATTTGATTCTGTCCACTAGGCATTTTGAATAATTTCCAGGAAATGAGGGATGTGTTTTAAGAAGCACAGGTTTTACATAAAACCTATTAGATTTTCTTCCCAAGGTTGAAGGCTGTCAGGTACAACCTATTAGAAGTCTCAGGTTCCCAGATGGCCTCAGTGAGTGATCTGTTCAGCCTGTTTGACTGTTTCAAGAACAACTACTGACTTGACATTTATCTTATTTTCCTTTCACTATAGTCAGAAAATAAAATGATTTGCAGCATTGCTTGGACCATGCCAAAGAGTGTAACGGACAATGAATAGCAGAGCAAATGGAGGAGGAGGCCGAGTCCCTGAATGACCTCATGAAACACAGCTGCCTGGATAGCCAAAGCCAGCTGGGCTATCTCAGGAGAAAAGCATGCATGCATTTGTGTCTCTTGGTTATAGTTACCCTAGAATGACATTCATCCCGAGTAAGGCAGTACTTGATCTAGGTCTAGGTCTACCAGATGGCAGGAAATGGGGAGCAAAGACATAGGGACTAAGGTTAGGAAGGCAGTGAGAAATCAGATGCTTGGGAGAATTTAATTTATCAACATATGAAGAGAAACCAGATCAACGATGAAAAACAAGTTGATGATGAAAGCAAATGACTCAGTTATAATTTCTTGAAATGGCATGGAGATAAAAATGTTGACTAGAAAGGTCAAGTGATAGCTGAGATACTTACAAGATGACATCAGTAACTATTGAGAATGACCTGCATCTCATTATTTCTCAAGGAAATCAGCAACATATTAGGCCAAAGTGCTCTGGCTGAAATTATGCTTCCTAACAAGCAATTTTCACTAAAGTGAAAGAAATTAGCCACCTATGAATAATGTGATAACCGGGATACTCTCTGATCACGCTATCAATTCCAACATTATTTAGAATCTGTGACATTTATTTTCAGAACCACGAATCACTTTTTAGTAGGTGGAGATAAGTCTAAATTTATACATAGTGACCATTTACACAATTTCAGTAGTGACAATAGAGTTCAAACTTTTCTTGTACCTTCTTTATATAACTGAATTTCTCTATTATACCCTACAAATAAAAATTATAATAAAAATAACAAAGACCATGAATATGCCTAATACACATATCATGTGGAAGTCTATTTTCTTTAAACAACTTAAAATAATGGAAGTATATCAACATGTTTTTGTCCTTTATACCAGTCTGGCAATTTTTCTCCACCTTTCTGGCAAAGTATAAATGTTGATTTCTGTAATATGGCCAACAATCATGAGGTTTTCTCACTCCTAAGGATTTGTCAAGATCAAGGTTTTTAGTACTAAATCCAGGAAAATTCTGGGGAAAAGGAAGGAATTAGTTGCCTATGTCAGGACTGGAGTGAGTGAAAAGCAGACTATGTAATAGATTTAGGGCCATTAGCATTCTTGGCATTGTGTCATGAAGGTTAAATCTCCAAATATCACATTTCTCTTATACTAGCTGTCTTCCCCAACAGTAAGGAGAAATACGTAATTAGCAGCATAATTAACAACACTGACTTCCTAATTTCTGGTAGTCCCACTGTAGCACTTTAAAATTTCATGAGCTATTTGTATAAGAAGCAAGAGTAAATTTATGAATTATCTTTATATTTGACACAAAGTTAAATGGCATCTTTCTTAGAAAATACAGTTGTATGTATTTCCACTATAAACATATAAGAATATGTTTAATCGCCGGGCATGGTGGCTCATGCCTGTAATCCCAGCACTTGGGAGGCTGAGGCAGGAGGATTGGTGCGAGTTCGAGACCAGCCTGGGCTACAAAAGTGAGCGCAGGACCAGCCTCAACTGCATAGCGAGACCCTGTCTCAAAAAGACAAAAAAAAAAAAAAAGAATATGTTTAACTTTTTGTTACAGCTTAGCATATACTGCATAATTACCAAACTAACAAAGTAGTAAGTAAAAGAGCATTCTTTAGTTTTCATTCTTTTAAAAATAGTGATCCTGGGGCTGGGGAAATAGCTCAGTAGAATAGGCTTTTGCCTGGCAAGTGCAAGACCCTGAGTTCTGTCCCCAGTTCCACAAAACAAAAAAATAAAAAAAAAAATAAAAATGATTCTTATTTCTTCCTATCTGAAGCTTAGTCAGTCTTATACATTCATATAATACTTTGTATCTCTTCCTAATAAGCCTTGCAAATGCTTCATGGCAAACAGTACTACAGTAATAGTTGCAAACTCTTTTGTGATAAGATTATCATTATTTCCATCCATGAGTTAGGAAATAATGCAGACAGGTTACACAACTTGTTCAAATTCACATGGCTTATTGCATCTCTTAGCTAAATCAGTGCAGTTTGTATGCATAAATGCTCTCACTCTGCACTCTCTAAACTTTGACACGAGGGACTTGTTTCATGGAAGACCATTTCCTCCACAATGGGGTAGGGGTAGGGTGGGTGAGTTTAGGACGCATCTAAGGAGCAGAGCAATCCAGATGCTTCATGCACACAGGCCATAGTAAGGCCCTATGCTTTCCTATGAATATAATGCCCAGGCAGATCTCATAGGAAGTGGAACTTGTGAGGTAATGTCAGGGATGGGGCTGTAAATGAAGATGAAGTTTCCCTCCCCTGCTTGAAGGTTTCCTCCTGCATGGTGACCAGGTTCCTAGTGGGCTGTAGGCCAGGTATGGAGATTTTCACTCTAAACCACAGCACTATGCAGCTCTTCACCTAAGGGGATAGAATGATACATAGTCTCTGAGCCTAAATAAGATCATGAGCCAGGGCCGGCCTGATAGCTCAGTGGACCAAAGCACTGCCTTCAGCAGAGCACAGCAGCCAGGGTTTGATCCCAGGTCTGACAGGTGCCTGCCCCACTCATGGGGCATGCTGAATGCTGAAATAGTGATTGAGACTGCTCATAGTGGTGTGCACCTGTAATCCCAGCTCTTGGGAGGCTGAAAACAGGAGAATCACTATGCATCCAATCTACATAGTGAGAGCCTGTAGACTCTGTCTTAAATAGAGAAAAAAAAAAGATTGTAGGCCAAATATTCATATTTTAAGCAGCATTCCAAGGAAGTAAGCATATATATGGTAAAATGTTATTGCTCATTTGTAAGACAGAGGCAATACCATTTTAACTTAATTCTACTTTTAATACAATATAAATGTTTCTAGTATTCACCATACGCTGTTCTGTTTCATAAATAAATAAATAAATAAATAAATAACAATGAAATAAATAAATAAACAAATCTCAGCAACTGGTGTGTGTTTTTTTATACGCTTTCTCCCTGTGGATATAATATGCAATATGATTTGAGATTAATAAGCAAATTTACATACAAATACTCTGAAGTGTAAGTTTAGCATGTTAGGCAAACATAAATTTGAAAGAATTGTCAGGAAAATATTTCATATATTTCCATAACAACTAAAAAATCATATATGCAAACATAAATCCTTTAGTAAGATCAAAATGGTGAAAAATAAGTCATTTTGTTGTAGAATACAGAATATGTAGTGATATTAGATAAAGTTTATAAAGTGGTAATGAAAAACTCTAATTTCAGTGAAGAGGGAAAGCATATTTTGTAAACAATACTTAATAACATTTTGCTCACTGAACTTAACATTCATTATGCTGAAAGTATAAATGAGTGTCTATTCTGCTCTTAATTTGAAAAAGCTCCATCATTAAGAAAGAAAGCAATGTGGTCCATAGGAAAGTTATGCCTAGACAATAGGGTGCATCCCAGAATCCCAGAGCAGTGGGCAACCTGGGATGAAGGCGGTGTGCTCGCTCTGTATCCCATTGCTGTGTCACATTTTTTGGCCTACTTTAGTAAAAAAGAGAGCAACTTGTGTGACTCATAGTAGCCTAACCTGCAAATTATTGATCTGTTGCATAACAGACTGGAGTCTACTGGGTTACAATTTTTGTCAGTGGTAATGGTTATTTTATTATTGTGGAGGTCAGAGGGTGGGGATGGTAGGATGCAAAATGGAGTCATTCTCAGGCCATAATCTGGCTCCCCACCACACACAAATAGGTACAGAGTTTAAAAGGCCAAAAATTAAAATAAGAAAGGGGAAAAGAAAAAAAAAAGTAATGTTGATTGAATGTGTGAATGTTTAATTGTTTGATCAATCTTATATACCTATATATATTAATCTAAACTGATCTGATGATGAAAATATGTAATATAACCATTGTTAAATTTATACAATAAAAATATTAAATAAAATAAAAGGCCAAAAAAATCCTGATAAGAAGCAGAGATTTTGATTAAAATTTTTCATTTCTTCATGTCTTAGATGAAACCTGTGGCTCCATTCATTAGGCTAAAATGAGCTCTGGCACCTTACAAATAATTTCTGAGTAGCGCTGTCAAGTAGAAAATTTCTCAAGGATGGAAATCTTTTACATTCCCAGATGGGACTGTTGATCACTAGAAAAGTAGTTGCTGCAATGGATTTTCTCAATGTTTTCATTTGCTTTAATTTAAGTAAAATTTATCTCAGTTTTTTTTTTTTTGTCTTTTTCTTTTTTTTTTTTTTTTTTTTTTTTTTTTTTTTTTTTTTTTTTGTCTTTTTGAGACAGGGTCTCGCTATGCAGTTGAGGCTAGCCTTGAGCTCACTTTTGTAGCCCAGGCTGGTCTCGAACTCGCACCGATCCTCCTGCCTCAGCCTCCCGGGTGCTGGGATTACAGGCGTGAGCCACCACGCCCAGCTTCTCAGTTTTGAAAAGTTGATCTGTGGCCAGAAAACATTTGCCATGATAAGGAAGATGGAAAGAAATTTGGGGAGTTCTTCAGTCACAGACAAAATTCTGTGTACCACAACTTCTATATGAGTTCAGCTTTTAAGCAAAAATACATAACATGCTGAACCAACAGCTAACACAGAAGCTTGGATACTAAAGAAATCATGGATTGTTAAAGGACTGAGGTACATTTGAGGAATCTTCTCATGAGATAATTAAGTGTGTGAATTAAACCCAAGGATGCTAGTTCAGTTGCATGAGATCACTCAGGTACCTAACTGTAAAGAAAGATGTCATTGATTTCATTAAAAATAAAAGAACAACTCAATGTCAGCTGATAATCATAAAATGACATAAACTACATTACAGCATAAGCATTGTTATTGACCTGTTTCATGAAAGAAAGAAAAAATTAAATAATGTTCCAAAGACACAGACAGGCCAAAAGAAATTTGCCACAAAACAAACTCTGAAAGAAAAAATCAAATACTTAGAAATTAATATAACCAAGGAAGTGAAAGATCCCTATAATGAGAACTATAGTATTTTTACAAACTAGATGGAAGAGGATATCATAAAACAAAAAGACACATCAGAAAATTTAATGATAGGTAGAACAAATATAGTCAAAATACTAATAACGTTTATAGAGCTAGAGAGAGGAATCCTAAAATTCACAGGGAAGCAGAAGAAATCTAAAATAGCAAAATCAATTCTGGGCAACAAAGATAAGCCAAGGGACAGCCCAATCCTAGATTTCAAGTTATGCATTGTAGGTAAGTGGTAGAAACAGCGTGGCATTGGCAAAAAACAAAGAAACATAAAGAAATAGTAAACAATTGTTTAAAATCCAGTGCTGGAACTGAAGGTACAGAAAATAATCCAGGTTCACTCAACTATATTATCTCCGATGAAGATGCCATACTCCTTTGCCAGAGGAGAAAGAGTCTCTTTAAACAAGCTGAGTAGCCTGGCTATTCACAAGCAGAAAGATGAGTTTATGCCTTCACTTGTACCATACACTACATTAAAATCAAAACAGATCAACAATCTAAGAGATGGAGCAGCACCCAACTGGCTGCTACCAGAGCTCTTCCCTTTATGCTCTTGCTGTTTTCTACTGTTATGAACAACTGCTCTCTGCCGTGTGCCACTCTGCCTTGGAACCAGCTGATTATAGGCGGAAACCTCTACCAACTGTAAGCTAAATGCATCTCCCTCCTTCAAAACAAAACAAATAATCCACCACCAAACTTCTGGAAGACGAAATGGGTAAAACTTTTGAAGACATAGGTATAGGCAAAGACTTTCTGAGCAAAATTTTGCTTGCCTAAGAAAAAACACCGAGAATCAACAAATGAGATCTTATTAAATTAAGAAGCACCAGCAAACAGAGAAAATCTCAACAGAGTGAAGAGACAGCCCTACAGAATGGAAAAGAATTGTGACAGTTATTTTCAGATAAAGGACTAGTATCTAGAATATATAAGAAACTAAAACAATTTAGACAGTTCAAAATAATTAGACTCCAACAAAATTAGGTATCTAAAATAAAAAAAAAAATTCTAAATGGGCAACAAATACATGTGAAAATGTTCAACATCATTGTCACTGAAAAATTACAAATATGCCAGCACTGAGATTCTTTCTCACTCCAGAAAAAATTGCTACCATCATGAAACCATCCAATAACAAATGTTGATGAGGCCATGGGAGAAACATTTCTTTTTTTTTTTTTTTCTCAGGACCGGGGTTCAAACTCACAACCTTGTACTTGCCAGGCAGGCACTTGTGCCATGGAGCTATCTCCCCAGCCTCAGAAACATTTCTTAGGGTTCAAACTAGCACAACCACAATGGAGATTCCCCTGAAACCTAAAAGTAGAAACTTCATTTGACCCAGATCTTCCCCTTCTAGGGACTTCCCAAAATGTTCAGGACATCATGCCATGGCGATATTGGCATAGCCATGTTACTAGAAGCATGATTCATAATAGCTAAATCTTGGAAGCAGCCTATATGTTCATCAACAGGTGAATGAATAAAGATGGGATGAGTTTTGGTGGCTTTCTACTTGTTGCTGGGACAAAATGCCCAATGCCTCAAATTAAGGTTGGAAAGGTTTATTTAGCTCACATTTTGTTGAGGTTTCAGTCCATAGCTGGCTGCAAGGCAGAGTGGCACGTGACACGGGGTAGCAGTTCATGGTGGCAGAAAACAGAAAAACAGCAAGACCAAAAAGGCAGGAGCAGAAACAACAAGAGAGAGTGGGCCTCTCTTCCTTCCTCATATTGCATTCAGCTTATCTGGCTGAGGCATCACTCACACCCACAATACAGCAGCACTTATACCCAAAGTACAAGCATTGGATCATGAGTTAAACTCTAGAATCCCACAGACCCATCACTGTACAAGGCATTGGGGGAACAAGTATGGTTTGTCTGTTACAGACAAACCACAACAGTATAGTGTGCATACACAATTGAGTACTATTCTGTTGTGAAGAAGAGTACACCTGGGTCATTTGTAGTAAAATGTAAAGTGAAGTAACTCAGGCCCAGAAGTTTAAATATCACATGGTTTATATTATATGAAAAACTGTATATATATATATATATATATATATAGTTATAGTTATATATATAGTTATATATATATGTATACATATAGTTATATTATATATTATATATATGTATACATATATATATAACTATACATATAGTTATATATATATATATATACATATATATAGTCTATCTAGTATAAGGAACAAAAGTCAGATGATAAGAAAAAAGAGAAAGAGAATACTGACTGTGATCATTGGGGACAATGCATTTAAAGTATACCTTGACATATTACAACTGTCATAAATGATGTATATGTACTTTGACATATTAGTCTAGCTTTCAATCAACTTTATAACCTTATAAGATAGTGAATTTCATAAGGTCATAATGCATTTTATAAGGCCTTATAAATAAATCAACTATAAAAGGTCTTAAAAGATAAACAAATTCATCTAGTGCTAGCAAAATAAATGAGGATGAATAGATGATGGAAAGAAAGAAAAAGAGAAATGTGTTGTGTGCATGTACTGATTCCCTACAGTGAATATAATCGTATGTACTACAAGCATATGCTAATTGAAAGTTAGAAAAAGTGAAAAATAATAAATCAGTCCTACCTTTCCTACTTCATAGTTGTATTTATCTCAATAAGCCTCTTGAATCTTTTTTGTTCTGGTCTAAAAAACTTATAATGCTTTCTATTTATAGGTTCTTTGAGAACTAAATGATACAAACAAGGACTAGAAATGTAGGGCACATGCATCAAACCCAGCCACCTGTTTCTATAAATAAGCTTCTCCTGAAAGAGGGAAAATAAAGTCATTTTATCCAGGGTACAAGGAAGACAGCAAGGTCATACCAACAGGAGTCTCAGAGTAGCACAATACGTTTGTGTGTGCACCCAGGTAGTTGCAACTTGGAGAAATGTTCCCAGCTGAACAAAAACTAATAACTCTTAGGTATTCTAGAGGGATTAGTAATCCAGGGAGCTATAGTCTCCATTTTGTAATGACATTTTGTTTCAGTTGTAAGAGTAACTGATTTTGATACCCCCAGCTCCACGCTCCACCTCCATGCACATAACTGTTTAGTCTCAAGAATTTTACCCAGTGGGTGGCCTGGTTTTCTAGCTTCAGGAAGGTGACAGCACTTACACTATGGGAACTGCAAAAGATCGAAAATCAGACTCTCCACTGAATGGAATGCTATTTATTTGCTATTTAATAAATACACAGCCTTTGAGATGCTGAGATTGGTGTTACCCATCACTGCTTAATCATTATTTCTAATTGTGTCATCAATCTCTTGCTTCAGTTCGTGATTTAACAGTTCTTATTCTCTGTTTGTATAAATACTATTTTCCACTTATCTTTTGTACCCGGAGAAATTATACTTATCATTTGTCAGATATTTTCTCCAGGTGTATTGATTTATGGTTTTTATTATTTCTTTTATTTTTTTCTAGTCTTATAGTTAGTATTAAGCAGTATTTTGAATTTTTTTTCATATAATCTACCTCCCTCTGGTAAGCCTCTGCTAAATAAGTGGAAATTGTCTCATATTTATTTCTATTCTATACCTTTCACAGTGCTCACTGTGCTTTTCTAAAACCTAGTAAGTATTTTAATAAGAAATTTAAAAAGCAAAGGTATAATGAAGGGTGCTGGAGGCTTTTTGTTCATTTCCTTTGTCTGATTCTTATTGACTCCAGCTTCCAAGCTTGTAACATCTAATAGACAGCTAAGAAACACAGCTCTCCATCCCTCCTCTTCAGTCCCTGTACGTAGAAAAAGGCGCAAGCTTTCTAGCTGGTCATTCAGCTTCCTTTTTGTTCACTTACTCTCCTAATAAGTTACCTTTGTTAATTTGTTCTCCTAGGACATGCACTAGTTGTCTTACATTTATAAGTTTCTAGTCATTTGCAAAACTGAACCTCATTATATGATTCCCATCAAAGTTAATAAAACCTTTGTTCTATAAATTGGGTTTTGCTATCCATTTCCTCCACCTTCATAGGGGGTGAAAACGGAAATCAATTTGTTAAGATTGATGCAGATTTGCTGAGCAATTTGGGGCAGTGTCAGCTGCTTCTTACTTTACTCTTTGCCAGAGGGCTTACTCATGTATCATGGGTTAAATACTTAACAGGTAGGTAGGTTCTGCTTTGAATGATTGTTTAATTATTAAAAGTGATGAAATGAGAGTAGACTATGCCTTACACCTTTTCAGCTATGTTTCGCCTGTAGGACTAAGGTTCCTGATGAAAATATATTTCTCCATTTTAAGCCTTAGCTATCATTATCACACTGGCTCAAGCATGTCTCATGCCAAACACAGATTCATTTTTCAAGTATTTAATGGAATTCCTTTCTTGTATTCAAAAATGTATATTCAAAAGGAAACAGTAAGTGGAGCTCATTGTTACAATTAATGTGTCTCGTCAGTCTGTCATTTGTTTGGCAAAAATTTTGTGGTCATTCTTGAAATCTTTTATATTGTGCTCTGGCTCCTCTATCCTTTCCACTACCCTGTAGAAATCATTGTCATCTGTTGCCTACTTCGTTACTCTAGTCACATGACCCGTCTTCCTTTACAACCTAATCCCACATCAATCTGATCTTAACATTGCATGCAGAATGATCCTCTTAAAATGTAAATCAGGTCAGGCCTCTCCCAAAAGCTCACCAAGGATTTTCTCACTCAGAAAAGCTGCATATATTAAAAACAATTTTCCTACAAATTCTGGCGCACTGCAACCTTTTAGATCTCATGTTCTGTTATATATCCCTTCTAGCGCTATGCCTAGTAGTTTAAAATATGCCAATATTTTGCAATGTCTGTGTGCATGAAAGGCGCTTGAAAAACAGCAGGGACAAAAAGGTTCCCCTGATTTCATTGCTGTTTATTCAAAGGAATATATAAAATTTCCATGTGAAAACTGCCACATGTTACCCTCAAGAAAGGGAAGGTCAGACCACAAAAATGATAAACAGAGTTCTTTTCTTTTTTCTGTTTTAAAATTAGATTAATTTTAATTGATACCTAATTTTTTAAAAAAAATGTACAAATGTTAATGAGCTAACACGTGATATCATGATATTTATATACATCGTGCAGCTAAATTAGGTGAAAACTACCTGAGTTCTTATCATTTCTACGTGGTCAAAGTATGGCTCCTTACTGTATTTTCATTCATGTGACTCTGTAGAGATGAGGGAACTCAGATTTTGTGTTACATAGTCATTTCATCTCAACTTCTATTTTTCATCTGAGTATATGAGTAACAGCATCAGCTTTCTTGGGTCTCTATTTTCTCATCAGGGCTCTTGCTCCATATAGAACTTCATTGTATGAGTTCTTATGGTTTTCTCCTGTTAATCTATCTTATGTCATTCTAATTCCCAGCCAAGATAGGAAACCAAAAGAATGGAGCTAGAGATTTCATGCTGTTGGCAACATTTGGCGCCATTCCTATTTAGGAACTTTTCACCTGATTTTGCTTGTTTAGACTGAATTCCAAAATGAAGATCTGTAGAGCATGCTTAGTTAACACATTACAAGAACAAACACTCTTCTGTCTGTGAGCTAGTGAAATTATGGAGCTCTTTGTTAGAACAAATAGACTTGGTATAGCTGACTAATATGTTTCGGATCTCATGAAGTTATAGGCACAAAAAGAAAGCGATTACCTACAGGAACCTCTCCTATGCTCTGCTTAATGAAGTTGAAATCATAAAAGAATTAGCTAGACATGGAAAGTTCGCAAACTGCAAAGAAAACAGAGAATTCAGATGTCTCTGAAGAATGCTGGGCATTCTGCCCGTAATACTGATGCTATGTCTTCATCCTTGCCAAACTCACAGCTTCTCACATCTGTTTATTTGATGTATTTCAGTTCTTCAGAGACACTTTATGCAGATGTATGTCACCGAGATGAAGCAGAAGATGTAAATTTGAACAACTTGTCACAGTTTCATGTAGTTCAGGAGGTTATATTCCCATTACATTGAGTTACTTTAAATCCTTAAAATACTGTTTTATTTTATAGATTTTGATGTAAGTGGCTTGCTATGGAAAAGCTTTCACTCCTTCACTTACGGAAGAGTACTGGTTTGAACCTCATCATCCAGATGAATTTCTCTGAATAGAGTTCGGGATGATTCTATTGTACAAGCAAGTCTAGGGGATAAAACACCAGGAGGGAACACTTAGGACTCTAGCTCGAAAGAATACACACACACACAGAGAGAGAGAGAGAGAGAGAGAGAGAGAGAGAGAGAGAGAGAGAGAGGGAGAGGAAGCGAGAGAGAGAGATATCCATCCTGTAAGGCCAATGACCAGCATACTTCTTTGTTCTTCGTTTGCCTGCATATGAAAGGTTTTACATTTAAAGTAAAATCAGTTTTTAGCACCCCTTTATTATGTGGGCTGTGGAGCACACCTGTGGCATGCAGAAAATGAGGGGCTCAACTTTTTGAAGTCATCTTACTTCCCAGGTCATTCTTTAAGTTATTGAGACTTCCAGTTGAGGTAGGGAAAAGTAGGACATGAAAATCTGCATAAATCACACAATAGAAATAAACACCTGATAGGGGCCAATGAGATGGGTTAGTGGTCTAAAGCACCTGCTTAGGCAAGCTTAGGCAACCACACGGACTGTGGTTCTATCACCAACACTACATCACCACATGCTGTGCTAGCCCCACCCCTAGAGCAGGCTGAGCCAGCTTCTCTATATATGAAATAGATACCTGATGGAGGAGGACTGGAGAATTCACTTTAAGATACACACTAAAAGGCAAGAGTGGGATGGTATCACGATTTTTATCTCAACTGATTCTCATATTGTATTTTGATTTATTCTGTATGCTTATATATTTATAGGAGAAAATATTTATTCAGACCAGGATTTGTGCTTTATTCTGACTTAAACATAAATCCTCATGTGGTACTCATATATACAGATTATTTGGATAATAATTTTTGAAAGTTCTTTTTTATAATTTTGTGTAAAATTTTATTTTATTTTATTTTATTTTTTTGTCTTTTTGAGACAGGGTCTCACTATGCAGTTGAGGCTGGGCTTGAGCTCACTTTTGTAGCTCAGGCTGGTCTTGAACTCGCACCGATCCTCCTGCCTCAGCCTCCCAAGTGCTGGGATTACAGGCGTGAGCCACCACGCCCGGCCTTGTGTAAAATTTTAAACTACAAGTTGTGAAATATATGTAAATTATACAGTAGATAACAAAATGCATGAGAAGAGATATACAGCATATAGTAATATTTCCAAGATTATTCTATTCTTACGTCTTGTTCCTTTTTTATTTTGTACACCTGCTACCCATAGAAGTAGAAACATCACTGAATTTTGCTCAATTATTTCCTGATCACTGATTGTCCACTAAGCACCTGGTATTTATTCCTCACTGTTTCAAAAAACAACATGTGAAAACTTTGTGTGTAAGGTCCTCATTTTCTCCATTTGTTATGCCATACTCTAATTATCTAAATTAATAAATTATTATCATTATACCTAATATTGGGTACAATCACAGAAAATGCCAGTGATTCAATGAATAGCTCTAGATCTTAACTAATTTTTATAACAATCACATAAGCCAAACTGAAAATATACAATTGCATCTCAAAGCTAGATTTCATGATATCGAAGCTGTGCATGCTGGCACACACCTGTAATCCCATCACTTGGGAGGCTGAGGCAGGAGGATCAGTGCTGCTACTAAACAACCTGCAAACCAAGAAGTGGACTGAGTCATCCATAGTTAAACAGCAAAAAAATGGTAATGTTGACATTTATGGTGAAGTCTACATAACCACATGAGTCCTTCAGCTATTTAATTTTGTGATTTTTCAAACTATTTTGTCAAGTAATTTCTTTTTAAATATAGCTGGAAGAAACTGAGAAGGAATGGTAAGTGACATCAAAGCTGAACAGTTATGACTTTATCCACTTAAGTGAAAAGCTTTACATATTATAAGAATATAATACAGTGTCTCCTAAACATTAAGGTTAAGTAAGATTTTGTTTACTATTAAAGTAAAAAAGTAAGATGTCAGATAAAATACAATGTTGCAGAAATAGGAGAAAAATGAGAGGAAGAACACTGGGAAAATTGAAACTTCATGTCCATGAAGATTTAAAATATTTTAACGATTATTCTGAACATTAGAATAAGGAAATATAGTATTATTTGTAAGTAATTGTGAATTAACCACAGGCTAATTTATCATTTGTTGTGTTAAAACTTTTGCCACGAGCTAGTAAATCTTACAAAAGAATGGAATATTACAATCATTGGTGGTTTTTGCTTAAAAGTTAAAAAAGATCACCAATCCCTTATTATTTAATAAATACTTAATATATGCCATAGTGAAAAAATGCAGGTACAATTCTAGCCCATGGAACATCCAACAATATTGTCAAAAAATAAGGCATCAGCATAGGGGGTGGGGTATAGCTCAGCAGCTCATTGCCAGTTGACAAGCAGGAGGTCCTGAGTGGGATTCCTAGCTTGAAAACAAACAAACCAATAGATAACATCATCTTAAAGGGCTGTTGTAGAAGAAGCTCAGTATTGTATGGAATGTGAAACAAGGTGATATTTCCTAAGTGGGAACCTCTGAAACAACCTCATGGAGTGTTTAATATTCCATGATTCATTGCAGTCATGCCTTTGGAATTCGTGGCAGAATTATTGGCAGTGTCATTTTGCTAAATATTAATTTATCAAACTAAGTTTCAAGAGCTCAATGTCTACATCCTATGAAACCACCCAGTTTAGAATGGTGTACAATTGTTAACTGTTATCCATGCTGTACAGTGGAACTCATGAACTTATTTAACCTAGTTGAAATCATGTAACTTTTAGTCAAGCTCTTTGAATCTCCTCACTTTATAGTTGCTTGTAGTCGCCATTGTACTCACTACCTGTACAAATCTGGCTTTTGGAAAATTACATATAGGTGAGATTACACAGTGTTTACCTTTCTGTACCTGGCTTATTTTCTTCAATTTTATTTATGCTCTCATCCTTATCATCATTGAAAATGTTCCATTGTATATGTTTCCCCTTTTGTTTATACATTCTCCAGCTCATGGACTTGTATGTTGTTTTTGTTTCCTGCAGATTGTAAGGCAGAAAACTTGGAAGTACAGATTTCTTTTCATCCTACTGACTTATTTTCTTATATATGTGGTAATGGGATCCCTGCATCATATGGTAGCTCTGTTTTTATCTTTTAATTTTTTTGAACTGTATGCTAGTTTTTCTAATGGCTGTACAAATTATGTTGTTTTTAGTTTTGATTCTGTTAATGTGATATATGACACTTATTGATTTATGCATATTGAACTATCTTTGCATTCTAGAGTTGACTCCCATTCAATCACAATAAATGATCATTCTATCTTGCTGTATAATTAAATTTACTAGTAGAGCTGGCCAAATAGCTCAGCAGATCAAAGGGCCTACAAGCAGGTGCAGGGGCTGGGGCTCTGATCCCTAGACTTGCGGTGCTTGCCCCACCCTCGGGGTGTTCTGAGATGGCAATTGAGACTCAGCATGGCAGCATGTGCGTGTAATCCCAACTCTTGTGAGGCCGTGAACAGGTGGATTACTATGAGTCCGATACAGTGGTGAGACCCTGAATATCCTGTAGACTCTTCCCTAAAAATACACAAATAAAATAAAATAATAAAATGAAATAAAATTGTCTTAAGTGAGATGAGAAAGAATTATTAATGTTTCATAAAGTAAACTATAACGAATATAGAGAAACCGGGCTAATTGTTTTCACTTTTGCCTGAAATACTGACATATAGATTAATGTTGCTTCTTTTAAACTTTTATATAAATATAGAAAAAACAGTTGGAGACCATTAAAAATTTGAGACTTTACTTAAAATCTGAAAGACATTAGCAGTTATTTCTGTGAGTTGTTGCCTCAAGAACTACCAGTAAAGAAAGTGATTAATTTTTTTTAATTCTAGAGTGGATCCAGTTGGCAAAGTTGCTTGAGACTGTAGCAAAGCCATACAGGTAAGATGAAGTGGTTCTCTTGAGTAGAGAATCCCATACAGCCAAATAAATTAAGAATTTATCTGTGGGCATTTTAAAGCCTATGATCGAAAAAAGGATACAGAAGAGCAATAGACTCCATTTTTTCTTTTTTTTTTTTTTTTGGCAAGATCCATAGAAAGAACTTTGTTATGGGCTTGGGGTGGTGGCTTCAGGATAAATCAAGCCCACTTAATTTATGTGTGCGTTCTCTCTTTTTTTTAAAAAATTGTATTTTATGGAAGGGTCTACAGGATGTTCAGGGTCTCACTACTAGATTTGACTCATAGTGATCCACCCATTTACAGCCTCCCCAGAGCTGGGATTACAGATGCGTGCCACCACCCCGAGTCTCAATTTTCATTTCAGCATGCCTCAGGGGCAGGGCCAGTACAGCAGGCCCAGAGATCAAACCCCTAGCCCTTGTGCCTGCTTGCAGGTGCTTTAATCTGCTGAGCTATTCGGCTGGCCTCATGTGTGTTTTATTTCTATGTTATTAAATTATGATATGTAGTGGAATAAGTACACAACTACAATAATGCACAATTATTGAGGACCCTAAACTTGTCCTCCTGAAGCTAGATGGTATCCTCTGAAAGAGATAGAAGACAGTGACACAGGGTGAGTATTGCCCATTTCCACCAGCTTCTACAATCACTTCTTGGTTGTTGTCACTTCAGAAAACCTGCTTTGAAAAGATTTAATACTAGAAAGGGAAACTAGGCTCTTCAGCGGTGGTTGTGCTAATCTAAGGATATTCTGCTTGGACTTAAATTCAGAATTTTGGGGATTCAGAATCATTTCAAATGTACATTTCAAGGCCACCTTCTTTTGTCATCTCAAGTAGTTGATCCTCTATTAAGGCAGACAAAGTTGATTCCTGTGGCTTATTCACAGATGGGTTGTAGTCCCCTGCTTTTCAGTTTGAGATATTTTATAATTAGGAAGCAATGGTTAAGCTCTTTTGAAAGTTATGTGGTGTGGTTATACATCAACTAGGAGCAAAGAAGCCATAGCTTAGTCTCTTTAGACACATTTGCTAAGATTTTAAAAATGCAATAATCTCAACATTCAGTTATGAGTCCTACATTTTCAGTTTGACTTTGAATACAGCCTTTTTATCTGTTGCCTTGAACTGGCTTATCATTCTCCCCAGATAGAGAGACTGAAATTATTGAGCAGGTTCACTATGTCACATGGGTAAGTAAAGCTCACAACCTGTTTTGGCACTGAAATGTCCTGCCAATGATAACTGTTTTTCTAACAGAAATCACTAGAATGGCTTTCACAACTTCAAAACTTTGATCAGTGATTTACCTTTAGAAAACCACCTTCCTGCTGTACATAAGAGAAGACACACACTCTGAGCCTTTCTGGTCACAGCTGTGGGAAGAGACTGAATAAGGGATATGAAGTTTAATGTGTTGGATAATTCAAATCACATTCTGCTATTGAGGGCTTCCTATGGATGGCAGGGTATAGACTCACATTTAAAAGTGCTATCTTTGGCCAAAGCAGGAAACCTGGAAAGTTGTCCAGCCATGGGAGCTGCTCCATCCCCAAATTCACTAATGCATTAAGGTCAGTTCAGTTCTTCAGATATGTGTTCATGGAGAGCCTTGAGTTCTGTAGCTTTAGTGGAGTCGACAATGAAAGAAAACATAAAGTGTCCTCAGGCCTATCCTCCTGAAAAGTATATTGTACTTTGAAAAGGCTGTTGTTGCCTTGTCAATTTTGGTAGACTCTTCAACCCGAATGTGTGCCATGAGGCCTCACTATTCCTTCCTAATAATTATGCCTCAGTGTCCTTTGCTGTATCATTTGCTCATCTAGTTATGGTGTTAGCTGAAAGAGGAACACATGCTACCTTCTCTGCATAGCCAATCTCAGCAGCATGAAGGATCAACTCTGCTAAGAGTGAAGAGCTTCTTAGCTCTAGTAATATATAGTTAGATACTAAAACTGATGCTCTTCATGAAGACATATTTGATGAAGTGATGGCTTAAGTTTTTGTATTAGCATTATTTATTAAAAACACTCTAAAGTCTTGTATTTTAACACTCTAAAAACACTCTAAAGTCTTGGACTCCATGAGGTAAAGCAATTTTGAAGGTTTCATGGCTTGACTAGCAGTTTGCCACATATAAAATAGACTTCAAGACTATGAGTCAGCTGGTGAAATTAACCTGTAAATTAAGTAGGATTCTTGATATTTTCTTTTCAATGTAGCTTTCTTTTTGTTAGTAGTCTTAACAGTCTTTCTTTGTCTCATCATTGGGTCTTTCCTCCTTTTCAAACGAATTTGGCAATGACTTTTATTTTTTTATTCATTTGGGCTGGGGATAGTGGGTGTGCTTATTAGAACTAGGACTGACACAAGGGTAGCAGGAGAGAAGGGGTGAAAATTATAGTGGTAAGTACCTAATGCATGGGTAGTACAGGGACTAAAGTAAGTTCTGGATTCAGACTTAATGACTGCCAGCAATGTAACCGCAAATCTATTACATATAACACAATTGTCACTGTTAAACTTGACACCAGATGATATCGATTCACCACTTAACATTCATTGATAGGGTTTTGATGTACGTCTTTGTGCAGTTGACTTATTATGACCTCTGTGTAGTCAAACTTTATGTTAATGCTAATCCACGTGTATAGTCATTCCTTAGCCCCAGCACCATCACCTCTACTCTAACTGAGATGATAGGCATTTGAACCTCATTAGAAGTCCTCAATCTAGTTGCCTTGCATGCACAGTTCTAGTAGGGTTTGCACTCCTGTAAGACCCTAACAGTGCTGCTGGTCTGACAGGAGCAGCCCTGTGAGGGATGAGGAGTAGCTATCAACACCAATGAAGCTGAGCCTGCTAGCCTACTGCTCATGTCCTTCAGTGAGGCTTGGTTTCTAACAGGGCATGGACCATAACGTGCTTGAGGCCAGAGGTGTGTGTGTGAGGGTGGAAGCCCAGTAAAGAACTTACATTACATAGAATTGTTACATACTCACTTGAGTGCCTCTATGCCTCTGTTTTGTGTTTTCTTCTTTATTACAATCCTTTATCCTGTTATCCTTTTTCTTTCATCTTCAAGGTAGATTAATATCAGCAGTTTAATATATACATATATACACACACACACACATTTAGGTTTTAGAATTACCCTCAACTAATAGATAAGAAAATGGAGCCTAGATAATTTAAATTACTTATGAATTCAAGTACAAAGAGGCAAAACCAGAAGCAACTCTAGTGCCGCTTTCTCTGTACACCTGTGAATCCTTTGTCATGGGGCTAAATTTTCACTTCTATTAGCCACATTATTTTTCGTGTTGGCGTGAGGATTTCTCTGCTGGGCTGAGTGCCTGAAGCTTTTCTTTATGCATATGAAATTCACCACTTGACCTTTTCCTCTGCTCCATCTTTATCTTGTAGACTGGATCTTTATATTCTCTCAGGAAAATAAAGACTTTAGCTCACATGGTTTATTATGTCTAATAATAAGAAACATGATATTAATGATTGGTTTGTTCATTTTAGAAGTTTAAATATGGTGCAGATCTTGATTAAAAGATAGCCTGAATTATATTCTCTGAGCTAGAGAAAGAACTAGGTAAGATAGGCACAGATATTAACTATTGCCTGAATTTTACCTTAAAATCTTTAGATATAAAAAATATCCAATAAGGATGAATAGCACTCAGAGAAAAAAAGATCTTATTAATTTTCATGTAATAATATTTTTCTTCTTACTATGACAAAAGTAACAAGAGTTGGGGTATAAATGCAAACATGTGTGATTTATTGCTTGTGGCTGATGACACTAGTGACAACTTGTAAGATGCAGCTGAACTCAATCAGTATGGTCCTGAGTGTGGGGCCCACCTGAGGATTATTGCCAATGAAATAAAAAGAACTGGAGAAGAAGAAGAGGTGCTGTTAGGTGGCTGTTGGTTTTCTTGTTCCTGTTGATTCTCCTGGAGGACCTTGTCATATTGTTTTCCTGATAGGAAGTTGGCTCTTTTTACTATCAGAGAAGCTCTGGACCTTGTTAACAAGAATATCTGTGGTTTATTTGAGGTAATTCTGGCCCTTACTTTAGCATTGCCTCCTGGCTGCCGTGCAGATCCCTCAGCCCGCTGGGACAGACCTTCGTCCTGTTGGCACAGATCTTCTAGCTTCTACAACTGACCGTCTGGGCTTTCCTAGTGCAGATTCATGAAGCAGACCTGCAGGAGACATTGTTGTGGGCTCTTGGCCTCCAGTTGGACCCATGGAAGGCATTTTTATGGGTTGCAGGTCTTCAGCAGGACTCATGCAGGACATTGCTGTGGGATCCAGCTGCTCAGCTGGATTCTGTGGGTTTCAGTGTGTGGGCAGATTTCCGACACTTTTTTTGGATATGACTCTTCATGTAAATATTATAAATAAGTCTATAAATTACATGTCCTATACTAAATTGTTTTCCTTGCAAACTCTGACCTTGACATTGCAGATTTATTTATTTGATTTCCAGGAAACAAATATGCAGTGTGTGTGTGTGTGTGTGTGTGTGTGTGTGTGTGTGTGCACGTGAGTTTGCCACATATTTCTAATGATGTAGCCACATCAGTGTCTCTATAATCTTTTCTCAGGGATATGTCTGCTCAGATGCTTCACATGGGTTTCTGTCTTTAAGGTCAGGATGAGAGGAAGCAGATGTGGAACTCAAGCTGAAACACATAAAATAGGGAATTCTCTTGCTCACAGCAATGGCTAAGTGATGAGTACCAAAAGAAAACCTCTGAGGTACAGGAGAATGATTTTTAGGCCACTGGAGGAGATGTACAGACTCTTCACTGTTGAACTTAAGTGTGGAATTTTGGGAGCCGAGAACAAAGCCAGTATCTCATGTACACAGCCAAGACATGTAGAAAAAAATAAGTCCTGTTGATAGTATGGAAGGCTCTGGATCAAGCTGTACCTGAAAACTTGCAGCTGGACCTTTCAATTCCATGAAGCAATAAAAATTGTGTGTTGTTTTCTAGGGCAATTTGAACTGCATTTCCTGTCATCTGCAAGAAATAATATGAAAAATATAAACCAGATGACTTGGATAGAGTGACCTAGCCATACCCGGTTTATGTTGTTAGCTTAAAACCTCAGAGTTTCTAAGAAACAAAGTTGTTTGCATGTAATATGGAAAATAGTTTGAAATGTGTGTATACAAGGAGAAAAAACTCCAAAAAAATGCATATCTGAACTAACTGGAATATAAGCAACAGGAAGATTTATAAAGAATATACATATTTTAAAATGACATGTCAGATATGGTCCCTGTACAGGACAGACTGGATTAAAAAAAAGTGGATAAGTAACTGTAGTGAAAAAAATAAATTATAGTGGTGATGACTTTGTTGAGTAAAGTTTTGCTGAATTTTAAGAGTTATACAATGAGATCACACAGCATGGTTATTTAAATCCATGATATATAAGATGCCTTGAGAAAATTAGAGGAGCAAACTTAGTTGAATGGTATGAGGACTGGAGACTGAAACAAATGATGGAGAAGTTGGTGTGGCAGGAAGAAAGAGATCAATTTAAAAGGAGTTAAAATCTGAGTGAAGCTGAGATGTAAGGAGAAAAGGAAGTGAAAGTTATTTCCAAAGTAGAAACTGACCTGCTTGGGTAAGGAATATGTATACAAAAGAAAGGCAAGTCCAGCAATTGTTCTTGAGCAGAGAAGCAGATCAGGGCACAGGGACAATCAAGCCAAGGAATCTGTAGAACGAGACATGCAGTAGTGCAGAAGGACTGATAGGTATGGATGGATGAGACGGTGATTCCAGATAAGGAAAATGCGTTGGAATGAGGACACTTGGACTAGTTACCACCATCGGCTGAAACAAGTTTCTTAGAAGTAAGATAAGGTCTCTGAGGTATTAGATGAAAAATTGTGAGTGTGCTTCACACTGCCAGTATAATAGAATTGGAGCATAACAAAAACAAGTCTACAGTTTGCCAAGTCTTCTAAGAATCAGGAACAGTTGTGTAAAACATGTACCAAACAAGCTACTCACTTCTTAAATCCTTTAGCAATAGTGCATAATATCAATGGTCTTAATTATAGATCTCATTTTAATTAATTCTTATAACCTATTTCATAGTTCTGATTGAATAGATGAGGAAATCAGAATTGAATCACAAATATTCATTCTGTTTTTTGTTATTTCTCCAAGTAAAGTTCTCTCAGTTTCCATGCTGGTACAGTCAATATTTAGTAACTTCACCGAGAGGATAAAATGAGAAAAATGAATTGATTGGCTAGTTCTTGACACATAACTTATAGGTCTTTATATATCTTATTGATTGCATTACATATATAGTATTCTACAGAATTATTATTATTAGATTCTGACATTTCCCAATAAATCCTAACTGTAATAATTACTATGAAAATGTATATTTTTGCCTGTAACTAATTTCCAAATTTTTAAAGAAATCTTCCAGGTTCATATTGTATTGCTGTGCTATTGCTATCCTATAATAACATTAGGCAAGTAAAACAACATTTTGTAATTTATTTTGATTGCAGTACTGAGTGCCTGACTTTGTAATGTAATTAATATTCTCAAAGTTTTATATTTGAACAGTGAAAAAGTAATGAATTGTTCTTAAATTACTACATACACTTCAGTGACATGAATGAGGGCCATTATTTTAATATCAATTTCATTAATTTATTGACATTTAAATATCATCTCATTTATTTATTAAAAATATTTGAAACTATTTCTTTTCCAGTTACACACAAAACATATAGCCAAGTACTTAAGTATTTTGACACATTAATATGAAAATATTGTTATCAATTTATTATTTTCATCTGTTGTAAGGTGTTGGAAATATCAGAGAAAAACAAGGGAAGCATTGTTGCTAACAAGAACAAGCTGGAGATGTCTAGCTCATTATGTGAACTTGGGTAACTTTGTAATTTTGTAAAACTTAAGTTCTTTATCCATAAGAAAACAATGAAAATAAGATAACTTCGTATGATTCTTTTGTAGAATAAAAGGAGTAATCTCAGTATCTGGAAAAACATTACATAGCCAAGTACAAGACCCATACACTAGCACTTCCTTTTAAAAACAGTAATGGTGATAAACATTGATTCAATTTGTCAAATTTTCTTAAGATACACATGACATGTCTGTATCTTCTGCTCATGAGATACTTATGTCTGGATCATACGATTCGTGAGGAGGTAAGCGAACAATCCAAGCACGCATGACATTCCTTCTGGGAAAACAGACAAACACCAGCACAGACATTATCATCAGCCTCCTCCTGACCTTTCTTTTGTCAGTGAATAAAACCATCCGAGGAAACATATTTAGATTATTAAAAGTAGGCACAAAGTTATTACAGAGTAGAATGGAATTCAATTGTACTGAAAGTATGCCTTTGTGACATTTTCTCTAGTTTATTTTTATCAGTATGACCTGGAATTTATTTATTTTGGTGATTTGTAATTTCTACATGTCACTCATGGCACACACAAAAATAAGGACTTTTACTTACATGAACTAAGGCCATTATAGACTTTCATATCTTCATCACTGAAGAAAGATATTTGGTCCATTCTTCTTGTCAGTCTTGTATCCTAATATTTGTGCATATTGTAATTGACTATTTGGAAATCATTTCATGTTTTTATTCTCAGAAGAGGTCAATTAGACGTGTCAAATGGGACAAATTTCTATCTTATTTGAGCCCTGAGCCATTGGAGCTAGAAATAAATCTCCAAAGATGGAGAGAATGAATTCTCATTTGAATGTTTCAAAACTAAGCTGGGTCAATCATTCCTTCTAAGACATGGACTTTCCACAAAGTATATGTAATTTTGTTTCCTATTCCATACACACTACATTTGTAGTGTGATCACTGAAATAATAATCAGAAGAAAATATCAAACTAGTGTCAAAGTAAAATGAGCTAAAATGAATTACATAAGAAAACCCCCAAATCGCTATTGTATAAATTTAGTACAGTCTTTCTATAAAATTGAGACAGAATAGGCAGATTCTCCTGTCTTAGTGTGTCGTGTGTCTTCTTTTCTATAGTAAAATAAATAATTCAAATGAATAGAAATGTCTTAGTCAGAATTTCTGGGGCTTAGTGCTATAAACATTTATGACCCTGTCTTTGTATTAGTGTGCATTTTAGAATCAACTGGGAAAACAAACAGGAACATGATCATCATATTATATATTAAAAAAAGAAAGCCATATTCTACCAAATTGCATGAACAGTTTTGAATTTCCTAAAGCAACTAATGAGAGTTTCTATTGCCCTGTATCTTATGCAGAAATTTGTATTTTCTGTTTTTAGAAATTCTACCAGTCAAAAAATGTGTAAAAACACAGTCATATCTCATTACATTGACTCATAATTCTTTAATGATATGTTATCTTGAATATTTTTGTATACTTACTTGCCATCTTGTATTATCTATGGCAAAAAATGTACTTATATCTGTTGCTATTTTTAAAATTATGATGGTTATTTACTTATTGTTAAATTTTGAGACACTTTTGTACATTCTGAATACAAGTTCTATGTCCTGTATTTGTGCAAATATTTTATCTTAATTTGTGGGTTGTCTCTCAGCTATTTTAAGAAAATATCTACAGAAAGGGAGTTTTAATTTAATTAATTAATTACTTTATTTATTTATTTTTAGGTAAAGAAAGGCTTGCTTAGCTCAGAGTAACTGGAGGTTTTAGTACATGCTTGGCTGGATCCAAGGCAGAGTGGCGCATGGCAGAGGACAGGAGTTCATGACAGCAGCAAAGAGCAAGAGCAAATGGAAAGAGTAGCGACAACAATGGCAACAGAGAAAGAAATTCTAATTTTTTTTTTTTTTTTTTGTCTTTTTGAGACAGGGTCTCGCTACGCAGTTGAGGCTGGCCTTGAGCTCACTTTTGTAGCCCAGGCTGGTCTCGAACTCGCACCGATCCTCCTGCCTCAGCCTCCCGAGTGCTGGGATTACAGGCATGAGCCACCACGCCCGGCTCGGAAATTCTAATTTTTTAAAAAATTTTATTTATTATTATTTTTTTCTTGTTTCAGAACCCTTGTTTTGCTTATTCACTCATTTTCATGGCCGGCTCAGCCCACCCCAAGGGTAAGGCTGGTGCAGCATGTGCTGCCGGGGATCGAACCGCAGTCCTTGAAGCTGCCCAAGCTTCCCCAAGCAAGCGCTTTAGACCACTGAGCCATCCCACCAGGCCCCGGAAATTCTAATTTTAATAAGAAACAATGATCAATTTTTCTCTTTATGGGTTATGTTTTTGTTGTTACAGTATCATCAAAACACCCACCATTGTCTAAACTTCTACACATTTTCCTCTAAATGTTTGTATTTTATGTTTCCTATTTAGGTTATATTCCACTTTGATTTACATTCTTAACATTTTTTGCTTATAAATTTTGTTCATATTAGCTGAAATTTTATGGGTTTCATTGAGCTATTTCTGTACATACATGCATCATGTTTTAATTGTTTGAAAGGGATGAGATATGTTTCTTGGTTCCTTAGTTTGAACATCAATATAAATATGTGTCAATAGCATATTTTGAGTTGACTTCTCTCATTAAATTGCCTTTGTATGTTACCAAATCATACCTACCCTGTGTGTCAAACATTTTAGATACATTTTTAAGGATCTTAGACCTTCAGTTAAAGCTTTTTACATTACGTTATGTTTCTTGTACCTGCTTCATATAGTTCACAGTTATCTTTGATATTTGTTAGTGTAATACACAAACAATTCAATCATTAAAAATTCAATTATTGAATTTTTAAAGTTATTACTAATTATAGTATGTGAGTCCTATAGCTACATGTTTTAATTCTAGACACTAACATGAGAATAATATATGTGTTCCAGTGTTATTCACTATATGTGAATAAATATGGAACAATAGAAAGAATACAGACTTTGAGTCAGTTTTGGACTAAAAATCAACAGTCATTTTGTATAAGTTATCATTTTTACACTGGTATTTAATTTCTCCAATTGCAATATTACTATACTTATATGTTACACTCAGAATTTTCATGAAGATTGTAAGATAAAAATGTTATAAATGGGCATATTGAATGTGGTGAATGGCACACTTTAGGATTAATTCTGGTGAATGACAGAATGAAAAGGGAGATAAATAGCATAATATTTGTTCAAAATATTTTATGTATCAGAGCATTTTGATAATTTTAATAATGACACCAGGAGAAGCCACACAGTCATCTCAAGGCTATCTGGTGGGTGAACATGTTTATATAGGCGTACAACAAGGCAGATTTATGAAAGATATTCATCATAGACATGACTCAGAATAGTGGGCATGGCACTGTCTCATATTAGTTCTCGGGTGTTTTAGTAACTCTTCTTTCTTTGCTGGGACAAATAACCTGACACACAAAATGAAAGAAGGAAAGGTATATTCAGCTCACATTTAGTGGAGGTTTCAGTCCATACTTAGCTGGCTCCAAAGCATAGTTCATGGAACTCAGCTGCGCAAGGCAGAGGGCAGCCCTTCAGGAAAACAGAAAGCAGCAAAGGACAAAAGGAGGAGCAGCAGCAGCTGAGGCAGCTAGCAAGCCTCTCTCCCTTCCCTACATTTGTATGCAGATTAATCTGCCCCAGGAAGTAGCACTCAGACCTGTGGTCCCAGCATCAGATCAAGAATTAAACACAAAGTCTAGAAGCCACCCCAAGACTGCATGAGTCTTTGGAGGGACAACTACATACAAACCATAAAATCAGGAGATAATGAAAATGTTCTAATTTGAGTGAAGTCTTCATCAGAGCTATAAAATAGTTCTGTCTGACAATGAACAGATTCATAGGTTAATCTCTTCTGTGGGTTCAATCTCTGGCTTTATTCCTATATACTAACTGAAAATAATGCTAAGAATTCTGCCTTTTTTGAGTGACTCTGACAAGAACTGTTGAAAACAAAATCTATGTTACAGTTCAACCAGGGCAAGGCCCTTCCTTATATTGTTTTTGGTTTATTGTGATATTAGGAATTGGACCTAGATCTTTCACTTTGACTTATGTATCTAATTCCCTTTCATTTTTATTTCTAAACTTTGAAATCAGTTCTCACTAAGTTGCTATGTTGCTCAGCCTGAGCTTGAACTTGCAATACCAGCCTCCCAGCCTACTAGGGCTCCTGGCATACACTTTCATATCCAGCCTTATGTCTGTTTTTATAAGTATAATTATTTTAGCTGCCATCATTAAAGAATAAATGAACTGAAACACAGATTTTATGTTACTGAAATCAACCAGCATGATTAAATTTAAAATTTCATTCAATCTGTCTCCAGAATCACTACATTCTAGAAAATATCATGTTCTAGAAATCCCTTCTTCTCAATGACATAGGTGATTCATTAGGAGTTCAAGCTTGTTTTAAGCTTACCTTTGTTAAAATATTCCTTTTCATTAGTGGAATACAAACTCAAAAATTTAAATAATGATTTTAAGATAATGTTTAATTTGGAAAAGAATAATATTAAAGATGAACAACTAGTTTGATTCAATTGCTGATAAGAATGTTGTTAGAAACTACTTCATTTTTTAATAGTTTAACAAATCTTTGAGGCTGGTTTCTGATTTAAGGCATGTGAAAATGCTTGTCACAATCAAAGAGGTTATCATGAGTGATTAGTTTGAACCTCATAAAGTACAATGCAGTCCTAATGAGAAATTAGGGATGTTATATATTTATATTTTTAGAAACATAATGGTAACATCATTGTATGCTTAAGTGCTAAAGAAGATTTCAGTCTTAAACTTTGGAAACATGTGCTAAGCATGAGGGCGTGACTTATTTGCTACAAGAATATACTTTACAAAGGTTGTACTGTCTAATCAAATATTCTTTAACATTTCAGAGAGACTTTGAAAAATGCTGGCCTTTTGAGATTACTAAGATTATGACATTTCATAGTCCACAGGCAACATTAGCCTTAAGTTGAACAATTTATTTTGTTCTTGTTAAATGACATAGTTGTCTTTTTCTTGAGTTACTAGTTATATCACTACTCTTTATTTTTCCAGATATAACCAGTGAATACTGCAATAGACCAAAACAGGGAACTGATATAATTTGGGGCCTGAACAACTACCAGTTGGAAGGCATATACTGTATTTCCATCTCACAAAGGGATATCTAAATGCATGGCTCTCAACATGTAGACATAATTCTACTGAATCAGCTCAATGTATACACACACATACACACACACACACAACAGGCCTCTATATTAAAGGGAAATAAGCCACTGGCAATTTTCTAAGGCCATGTCTACTGATCCTTCTTCTTTTAAATATGTATAAGTCAAGATTATTCTCCAGAAATGAAAGATTCTTCCCTGGAGGCAACATTAATTCTCTTCCATCATGAGCACAATTAAAATAGTATGTTCTCAGCTGATACCAGCATTTTTCCCATTCCTTAGTATGACTTGTTGTACAAGTCCTTCAATCATGGTATGATACATGATTTTATGTTTTTTACAACTTTATTTACTTAGCCTAGTCATTCATATCTTTGAACACAAACATCTTAAATCATTGTTGTGTCAATAAGACCAAATAGAACTAAAAGGAAAAACAAAAGAAAAAGATCAGTAGAAGGAATAGAGAAAATGTTGATATTGAATAAGAACATTTTCAATTTGAAACCTTAATAAAAGCTCAAACTGCATGTACGTTATAGTGAGTTAGCTGTATAATTTCTGCAAAATACTGTATCGGACAAACTATGTTGAGTAAAGAGGTGCCAGTTGTAAGAGGAAAGAATTGGTAGGGAATAACATTCTTGCAGTTTAGAATGTCAGCTAAGCATGCCATGGAGAAGGATTGTATATCAATTGTTTAATTATGTAATACTCCATTGTATAAAAATACCACATCTTTTTTATCCATTCCTCAACTGATGAACATTTGGGTTGTTTCCAAGATCTAGCTATGGCAAATAGTGCTGCTACAAACATGGGTTCATGTGTTTGCTCTGGTATGATGTTTTCAGTTATTCTCAAAAAACACCCAGGAGGGGCATATCTGGGTTCAATAGGATCTCTAATCCTAGTTGTTTTAGGAATTCTACACTTATTTTCACAGTGGTTATTCCAGTCTATACTTGCACCAACAACGGAGAAGTGTTTCTTTTTTCACACAGCCTCTCTAGCATTTGTTATTGGTTGACTTCCTGATGTTAAGTATTCTTTCTGGGGTGAGATGGAATTAGGTTGTTTTAATTTGTATTTCTTGAATGACCAATGATTTTAAACACTTTTTCATATATTTATTTCTATTTGTATTTCTTCATTTATGAAGTACATATTTATCTCAAATGCCTATTTTTGGATCTCATCTTTGAATTTTGGATTTTTAAGATTTTTAAGAATTCTTTATATCCTCTGTGTAAAAGTCCTTTGTCCCAGAGACAGTCAGCTAAGCTTCTTCTGAATTCACGGTTTTTTTTTTTTTACTCTGTTGCTGACTTTTTTGATATGCAGAAACTTTTAAAAAAGATGAGATTCCAGTTGATCTACTCAGCTATAAAAAAGATAAACTCGAGTCTTTTCTAGGTAAATGGCTGCAACTAAAGATCATACTCATAAATGAAATATATCAGACTCACATCTGTAAACATCATATTGTCTCCCTAGTATAAGAAATTGAAGAGGTAATAAAATCTGAAAGGTGCAATAGTTACTGTGAAGTGGAAAGAAACTGTTTAAAGGGAAGGAACAACTTGGATAAGGGAAAGGAAAATGAAAGAAAGAAGGAAAAAATATATGCAGATCCACTGAATAGTTTGGATAATCGTACTGCTGATTTTTGTTGGTGTTTTTTAAATTTAATTATTACTTTTAATAAGAAATTACAATGTGACAGTTTCAAAACATGTTAATGCTACATTTCCAATAATTGATACAATGTATATTATTGTCCTCTTTGCAGTTATACAGAGCACAGGGTGTAGAAATGATAAATTTTCTAATGGTTATTGGTAGAAAAGATTTTTTCTCTTTGATCTAAGAGAAGGTAGTTGTATACATAGTCCAACATTCCATAATGGCAGTGAGTTACTGGTGAAACTGGCAATGTTGGAAACTGTTGATTTGCTGGTCTGTTGAAAGGAGAAATTAATGCTTAAATGTTCTTTCTTTTTCTTTTCTTTTTTTTTGTATTTTAGGGAAGGGTCTACCAGATGTTCAGGGTCTAGAATTGGACTCATAGTGATCCACCTGTTTACAGCCTCCCAAGAGCTGGGATTACAGGTGCTAACCACCATGCCCAGTCTCCTGCCATCTCAGCACGCCCCAGGGAAGGGGCCAGAATGGCAAGCCAGGGAATTGAAACCCTGGCCTCTACTCTTTTAAAATTTTTTCAATAACTTTTCAACCAATCTTGTATACTTAAATCTGGCAATCTGAGGAACTCATTTTATGGCAACATTATGAAATATAGCAACCATTGTTGAATTTCTATTGTTTTGTTTAATCAAATTCTGTATCATTTCTATTTTCTTTTTGGCAGGGCTGGGGTTTGAACTCATGACCTTGCACTTGCCAGGAAGGCACTTGTGCCATGGAGCTATTTTCCTGGCATCATGTCTATTGTTTTTTACACTATTTTTTATTCTCTCTCTAAAAAAAAAATTGGAGTTTGAAAAAATAACTTAGTTAACAATTTGACTGCATCCAAGAAATAGATAGGCAAGCTCCAATCCAGGATATCTATGGTGCTGAAGACAGTACATTCAACACATGCCTTACTACCTCATTAGATGCCAAGATAGATAAGTGTAGTTCAAAATGGCACCTCTGTAGTTCGCCTATTGTTCAAGGAATCCGTCCAGGATTCCTCTATTGAAACTGGATCCCCACTGTGAAGTACTGAGAAAGCACACGTTTAGTCTGACTCTGAATTTTATAGGGGTAGTCTTTGGGAGGTGATGGGGATTAGATAAGGTCATTAAAGTGGATCCCCCACAATTGAAACCAGGTGGCTTTTTAGGCCAGCTGACACAAGTACATGTTGCTTGACTCTCACCATATGACGTCTTGATCTGCTTCGTGTCCCTGCCAGGAAAAGGCCACCGCCAGATGCAGACTTTCACACTTGCACCTGTGCAACTGTGAACAAAAATAAACTCTTATTTTTATAAATATTGTGTCATAATATATAAAGTATAATATATTGTTACATATGTACCCTCGCATTTTGCTTTTTTTTTTTACTTCTGTAAGCTTTTGCATATTCTGTGATGTGTGGGTAGCATTGGAAGATGGCCTAGGATGCCATTTTTCATGAATGAGTAATAAGTCATTGACGTCAGCCAGGCTCTGTGTTTCAGGCTCTGGCAATGAGATGCGGGCATCTGTGGAAACATTTAGTACACGTGGTGGGGCCACCACAGAGAAGGCAGAGACTGGGAAAAATCTCATATCTCTTTTTGGTTTGAGAGAATCTATCAATCCTGCCTGGGTTCATATAACTCTTAGTGCTATAAACAGAGCACAAGGAATTAGGCAGTGGAGCAGATCATGCATCTGTCCGTGATGAAAAATGACTTAAGTTTAAATGGAAATAATCTATGGAGCGTCATACAGTTTTTTTTTTCAATTTTTTTTATTGTTTAAATTTAACAATGGTTATATTACATATTTTCATCATCAGATCAGTTTAGATTAATACATATAGGTATATAAGATTGATCAAACAATTAAACATTAACCTTTCTAAATCCACATTACTTTTTTTTTCCTTTTCCCCCTTCTTTTTTTTGAAAGTTGACATATTGCATATTGTCCTCACAATCATTCTACAGAATGCCGTGTGTGGGCATGACCCACCTCCCTATTGATGTTGCATAGAAAAAAGAAAGAAAAAAAATAAAAGGAAAGAATATATTTCTCTTTGGACTAAGAGGAAGCAGATACATACACAGTCAAAGGTTTTGCAATTGCAGTGGGCCACCAGTGAAGCTTGTGATGTTGGAGGCGATTGAATCTAAGCCTCCTAAAGCTCATCTCACCAATCTAGCTCTGTGTTCCATGCATTGTAATTAAGGATTTTTTTTTCTTGCTGGGTGGTCAAAGGCAAGTCAAAGCAAGACCTGTATAACTAAACATTCATTTTTTTTTTTTTTGTACCTTCCAGGGTCAAATCCCCTCGGGATTAAATTTGAGACCATAGACAGTACTTTGTAGAACTGTTGTTAGTGTCAGCCTTCGGGATGAGTCATGACCATTGCTTGGCCATTTTGCCTTCTGTGAAAGCCTGAGAGAATGTTTTTCTCTGGGTGGAGAGTCATACAGTTAGTGAAACCAAATCCAGAAAGAGCAAGGAATAATAACAGGTAGAGAAAGAAAACATTGAAGATGAATGAATACTCAAAACATTCTGAAGGAAAAATCTACCTTGCTTACCAAGATTAATTTAAATATGTAAGTAGTAGAATATTTCTTTCTTTCTCTTTCTTTCTTTCTTTCTTTCTTTCTTTCTTTTTTATTTTTCAAATCACTCATGATGGGCATTTTCCCCTACCTTTCAGGCTGCCAAAATACGTGAAATATTTTAGGAATATATATATATATATATATTTAGGAATATATATATATTTAGGAATATATATATACATATATATATATAGGACTATATATATATATATATATATATATATATATATATATAGTTTTTGTGCCGACCTTGTGGGCAGGGCTGACATGACATGTGGTACCTGGGCTTGATCTGCAGTCCCTACGCTTTGCCCAACCTTACCTAAGCAAGTGCTTTAGACCACTGAGCTATCTCACTGGCCAGGAATATTTAGGTTTAGATTAAAACATTTTCACATCTTGAAAATAATTGTGTTGCTGTCTAAGATTTTTAAACAGAAAAATTAAAAGTTGGTAATTAAATTCAAAAATCTGCTTAGTCACAGAATTTTTATATTCATATAAGGCAACTGAGCATTTCTTCATTTTTAGAATAATTTGTAAATGCTTTGAAGAGAATAGCTATAAAAATGTACATGGATTTAGAATGAGGGAGTTTTGACCCAAAATGAATTTGCTATAATCTTGATTATTTCTTCTTCAAATGGAACATTCAAGTAATTTTAATACCATGAGATGAGAAAATGTTCAGTGTATTTGGAAAGCACATCTGGAATTACATTTGTGAATGCAGGATACTTCATCTATAGCTGTAGTGGGTAGCCTTTACAGGATTCAGTGTAGCATAAGACCTTGACAGACCTTCACAGATATCTTAGTAAAAGACAGGAAAGGCATGTAGCTTGTATCTGTTAGTAATGTCTGAGCTAGTGGCAAAAAGAGAAAAGTATTTTTATTTCATGCTAAAGTCATCCCATCTCTAGCTTTGACCATCTGGTACAAATAATACACTGTAGAGTCACCTGGAAGACTGTTAAACTCATATTTTCCTGGATTCTATTTGAAACTTTTTATTTGTAAGGCCTTTCTTCATAGTTCCTATTCAAGGTAAAATTGGAGAACCATTGTTAGATATAATAATCTTTAAGGTACTGGATGACAAGTTTTTGTTGTTGTTCTTTGTTTTTGTCTCATTTTTTTAGGGAAATGTCGATAGGGTGTTCAGTGTCCCACTAACAGATGGGACCAAGCACATACCACCACACCCAGTCTCAATTGCCATTTCAGTGTGCCCTGGGGTATGACCACCACAGTAGTCCCTGGAATCAAACCCCCTGCCCCTGAGCCTACTTGCAGGTGCTTTGATATGCTGAGCTATTTGCGTGGGCTTGGATGACAAGTTTAGAAGCCATTTTTTTGTCTAAAATTTTGTAGTGTTGGCAAATATCCTAGTAATTCTTATGTTCCAATATGAGTATAATAAAAACATGAAAATGTATTTTAATGCTTGTATCTCCTGTCAGTGGCTATAGGTATAAACCTCCACAGGTCTTTTTTGAACAAAATTGTGTTTATTTTAATTTATGTTATCAGGTCTCTTGAAATGCATTTCCTTTCTCTTTGTTTATGTTGAATTTACTACATTAAAAATACATATTGAATTTAGAGTAGCATTGCCAGTGCAAGATATATATATATATATATATATATATATATATATATATATATTTTTTTTTTTTCAGTTAGGAAGAATCTCACTTTTTTCCACTTTGCTTACTTACTTTTTTATCTTGAATCATTTTCATTGGCACATGTTTGTACTATGTAGTGCTGACAGCACTTGTGTGGAGTTGGGACACGGACATGGCAATAGTGATTTTCTATCCCCTTTGTTCCCCCTCTCCATCTCCCCCAACTCTTATCCCTTCCCATTTTAAAAAGAGCTCTCTCCCTACTTTCCATCATCTATTTTTTGTACCTTTATAAGCTGGGTTTCTCATATAAGAAAAAAACCCATGAGATATTTAATTGTATGTTTCTGATTTATCTCATTGAACATATGGTCTCAAGGTGCATCCATGAGAATGCTTTTCTAAATTCAATGTTGTGAACTTTAGCTGCCCATCTACCTAGAGGATTTAAAAAAGAGTGTTGGAAGAGTGGGAGCTAAACATCTTTATAAGAGTTAGCACCCTGCAAGTCATCTCAAACTGTTCTTTCCACAGAACCTTTAGAGATCCATAGCCACAGGATACTGATGCACACCAGGGAGTCCAAGGGCAAAAGCTTTCCGAGAAACATTCCTTCTTAGCTGCCGAGCAATGAGACTAAAAGCTGCACTTTCTTAGAAGTAAGTTCTCTCTCCAACTAAATTCCACTAAAGGGAATTCTAGTCCATTCCTTTGCATAATGAATACCCCCAAGGAAGATAACCAATTTAGAATCACTTATGAAAAGACACTCCACAAAAAAAATCCGTGGAGAGATCTGGTAACTTCAACGAAGAATGATGTGGAAATCAGGCCACCAGAGATGCAAAACCCACAACGTGTGTGACTCAGAGTGTGGTGGGGGTTCCCAGGGAGGAAGCCACATAGGGCACTGCAGGGGCTCCTGTGGTGCTGAGGTGGACTAGCCATCAGTGTCCGGACGAGAAACCCCAATTTACATGTTCGACACTCTTTTCACATTAGTTGTAAATAATGAAAGGTTCGATAAACAAGTGCATTTGTGCAGAGTAGGGAAGGTGAAAGTAGGGTGGAATTCAAATTTCTGTTGGTTTGGTGATTTGTAGAATCCATTTTTTCTGTATCAACATTAATGAATCATATACGTCAAGAGGAAAGAAATGGGATGTCCATTACTGGGCATTGAATAAGTTCCTGAATCTGATAGATTTCCGCTGTTGTGATCTTGATTAAAGCTGTGCCAATACAATAATCACTGGAATACATAGAAGAGCAGCTTTTTTGGTGTTCTCAACTGTAGTTTATGACTTTGAGAGACACCCTGCAAAGCTAATTTGTGAATCTGCTGCATTTCAGCTCCTCTTATTCTCTGGATAATACTGAAAATCTTAACACTTTACGATGAATTATTTTCTCTTAAAATAGAAGGGACACTGTTGCATGGGGTGAAATAGGAATTGGCAGGAAATTTGATGTCAGAAATTGTTACAAGGAGTAGTCATTCAGAGATTGTGTAGTCTGATATTAATTACTTTTAATGGAATGCCACATTTGAAAGCATCCATGTTCTCATGATCATTAGAAAATGAAAGCTAGGATTTCTGTAAAATTTAATTATGAAACCATCATTTAACAAGTCTGTGGTAATAAAATAAAATATTTCTTTAAGATCACATCTGTTATAAAAAAGTACCATGACCAAAAAAAAAAAAAAAAAAAAAAAAAAAAAAAAAAAAAAAAAAAAAAAAAAAAAAAAAAAAAAAAAAAAAAAAAAAAAAAAAAAGGAAAAGTAAATCTACTACCATAAGTGAAAACTGTTCCAACCAGAACTTAAAAAGCTTTGAGGAATAGTCAAACTCAGCACTTGTCAAAAGATATTTCTAAAACCACAGGCACTCTATTGACTGCTGTATTCTTTTTTTACTTTTCAACTCAGAATTTTTTCTTTTGTGTGACAAATAGGGCTTTGGTTTTTTTTCTTGAGAAATAGAATTTCTATGGTGGCATTAGGATATATGTGGATGATTCTTAATGTTTCAAATCCCAAATCTGCCTGAAAGGAGACAGCATTCTTCTCTATCTGCCCCTTGACACTGATGCTGTTTTAGGGATCAATATCGTAATACAACACCTGAGGTAACTGCCCCTTACAAAAATTCCAGCAATCTTCATTCTCCGTTTTGCTTTCTTCTCAACTCCCAAAGGTGTCACCCATGAACCTCGGGCTCTTTTGTTCAGTGAGGATACAAATTGTGAATTGGCAGAGTGAAGCTCCACCAGGGGCACGGTGCTCATTTCAGCAGGTGACCCAGATATGCTGCCTGCCAACAGCTGGCATGGGTAGCTGATGGCCAATATTACTGATGATTATGCATGCTTGGTGGGCCTTTCCTGATGCTGCCTCTGACATGTCCTTCCCTTTTGGCAATGGTCAGTTAAAACTATCCTCTCCCGTTGGTGCTTGTTAGTAAATTTAAATAAAACCTTGGATCTTGCAAGCAGTCTCTGAGTATTTTGTTAAGTCTTTAAGTAACCCTCTCCTTTGCTCCTGTAAACCTAAGACATGCCATTATAATACACTCTAGCTTCTTCTATACAGTTATATTTTGAGTAAGTAGAAGTAAGAAAAGTATTTCTCTATGCACCTGATTACCACTTCTGGCATTCTTCATTTCTTTGTGTACACACAACAATCTACTCTCAGCTCTTATTTATTTATGTATTTATGTATTTATGTATTTATTTATTTGTTTATGTATTTATTTATTTCCTATTGGTTTCTATTTCTCTGAAATACTTGTTTTGAAGTTTATTTCAGGATATCTCTTCTCTTAGTTAATTCTGTAGGCTTTCACGTGTTTTTAAACTGATTTTACTTTTCTTTCAACATCTTTTCTATTTATATAAACATAGGTAAAAATGGACACAGAGAGATTCAAAGATGGTAACCTGAAGATGCACATGATGTAACCACAAGCCACATAATACCAGCAGCCAGCAAAGCTGGAAGATGCAAGTAGCAGACTGTTCCCTTAAATTGAATATTCAGATACTTTATCCTTTGAGACTTGTGGTACTTTAAATGTACCATTTCATGGATTCTCACTTTTTATTTTTGACCAGAAATTGCTGTAACATAACTTCATTAAATACTTGAAAAGACAAAGAGATTTCCTTCAATGTAATGCCCCAAAGAAGGCGAATCATCATGCTTCTGGAATGTGTAATCATAAAAAGGTGCTATAGACACTCAAGGCAGAAACATTTGACTAAATAACCTGCCTTTAGTCTCCTAACATCATGAGAAACCAGTACTGATTTAGAAGAGGTTCTAATACAGAAGATTAAATGCAGTGTGTGACTTAGATTGGACCATAATAAGGACAAAAATTATCTTACAAATAAATAATATTGTTGGAAAATATGTTCTGTGAGCCTTGTAATTGTATCAGACTAATGCTAATACGTTTTGAGATTTGAGCGTTGTATTACAGTATGTATGGCAATGGTTTCCACAGGAAGAAAACCAACAGGTGGTACACAGATGTATATTGTATATATTATAGTATTGTTTGACACTATTATGAGAGCTAGGAAGTTGCAACCTGAGGAATAATTATGTAATTCTAGTCCAAAAACTACTAAGGTTGAGACCCCAAAAAAGCCCATTTTGCTACCTAACTTCAAAGGATGCAATGAAAAATGATAGCTAACATAATTAGTCAAGAGAACTTTCATTCTTGGAGGTTTTAGTTCTACTCAGGTCTTCTACCCATTAGATTTGGCCTATTCTTTTAAGTGGCATAATTGCTGTTATTCAGTTCATCAATCCGAATGTTAATGCTGTCCAAGCACATTCTCACAGGCACACCCAGAGCAGGGATTGGCCAAGTGTCTGATTAGCTCATGGCTCAGTATAACTGACAAATTCAGCATCACAGATTCCGCGTGGAAATGTTCCCGTGCACAGAAAATACCTACTGAACACTGAGGGAACATGTATCATACACACCTGCAATGTATTCTCAAGTACTTCAGAAAGTATCATGTATACACTTATGAATATGTACATAACAGTGCAGATGTGTATATATTTTCACTCACATTATATACATGCAGAGGAAAACTATAATAGTATGGCCAAGCAAATGAGGCAAAACAACCTTAGAATAAACTGTATAAAGCAGGTTTTACACTCATAATTGCTCTATATATTTGAAATTGCATTAAAATGAGAAGTCTAAGAGAAAAATAAAATTTGACTTGGACTTAAACTGGGGTAGAGGGCCAAAGTATAAACATCAGCTCATTCTACAGTGAACTTTTTCTTTTTCTTTTTCTTTTTTCTTTTTTTTTTTTTACAGTACCAAGAATCAAACTCAGGGCCCTGTGCTTACACTGATATCACTGAGCTATCTCCCCAGCCTTCACAGTGAACTTTTTAAGATACACCTACAGGTAAGCAGTGTAGACATTGCTGTTCCCCAAAACACAGTAGAAAGCATGTGACAACAGTGTCTTCTGTGGAAATTGGAAAAATACACTGTGACATTTGATTTTGTGGCTTTGGTTTGTAAACATTACAGTAGTCTCTCATTCAAATTCTGAAAGTTATATGAAAAGATAAACCCACATAAACAATGTGCATTCATTACCAGTCCTTTCTTTCATTATATTTGTTTTTATTTTTAGAATAAATACTTTTAATTGCTTGTTTATCTAGATATTCAGATACAAAATAATCATTTAGTACCATAAAATTTGTCTTAAATTACTGAATTAAAGATGTTTATAAACAGGCATAGCAAAATGGAACTTTATTCTTTCTTTCTTTCTTTTAAGCAACTATATTGAGGACAGCAGCATGTGGAACAAAAAACATGGCTTCTCATCTTGGTCACCTAGATGAGTACTGTTTCTAATCTCTTATCAATTATTATGCTCTCTAAAATACATTTTTTAAAATGAAAAGACAAGAAAATGAAAGCAAAATAAGACTGTAAATGTCAGAAATCTACAGAATTTTTTTTTTTTTTTTAGATTCAAGAAACTTCTCCAATCTTCCTGAGGCAGAGAGGTCAAAGGCCTCTCCCACTTATCCTCACCCTGTAGAGCAGCAATGTACAGGCGCTGGATCCAGGACATTGAAGATGTTTCATTTCCATACAGAAGTGAGTAAGAGGTCAGGATCTGGGAAGGATGAAATAATTCTCAGCATTCTTATTGTCGAGTGTGTGTGTGTGTGTGTGCGTGTGGCTGGCTGCTTGGCTGGCTGCCTGGCTCGGCCCACCCTAGGGGCTGGACTGGCATGGCATGTGGTGCTTGGGATGGGACTGCAGTCCCTGAGCTTGCCTAAATTTGCCTCAGCAGGTGCTTTAGTCTGTTGAGCTGTCTTACCAGTCTCATCATACTTATCATTTTGTTATTTGACCATAAAAGACTCTAGTATGTCTGAATACAGAGAGAAGGTGATTTGAGTATAGAGGCTTCTTGGACCTAGCCTTTTAATAAATCCGTGTGTGTGTGTGTGTGTGTGTGTGTGTGTGTGTGTGTGTGTATTTGGTACAGAGTCTCACTATGCAGATTGGACTTGTGGTGATCCTCCTGTTTTCAGCCTCCCCAGCACTGGGACTACAGGAGTGAGCCATCACACCTGGGCTCTGTCTCTGGATCAGCATGCCTGGGGGCAGGGTTGATGCGGCATACACCGACCTAGGGACTGACTGAACCTTGGTCCTTGCATTTGCCAAGGCCAATTCTTAGTCCACTGAGATATCTCACCAGCCCTGGCTTTTAATAAATCTTTTGCAAAATTTCTTTTACCAAAAATAAGTGACCTCTTTTATTGGGTTACCTGGAATCAAAAGAAGTTAAACTTTAACTTAAGGTAAGTTAACCTAAGTGGCCAGCAACATTTTTGGTTATTAAACACAAACACTTATATTTTGGGCAGAAAACTTAAGGTTTTAACTTAACAAAAATAGCAAATAGTATCAAATAATGTAACACATAGTCTATCATATCTAATTATCATGTCAAAAATTAAAAAAAATATGAAAAATAATTTAAACAGTCCGTAATTATCCCTTCAGGGTAAACACACTTTTAGAAACTTACCTGCAGCATTTAAAATTCAGGGAAGATTGAAGCTTTTTACTATTCCATAATTTTATAATCTCCTGTGATATCTGATAAAATATTTTAAATCACTTGTGCTACATTTTTCTACTCATATTATTGTTAGTATGTACAGTTATTAAAATGTTAGGTGCATAATTTTGAAAACAATGAATATTCAGTAGGTAAAGTATATTAAACATTTTTGGCAAGAGCAGTAGGTGGTGTTCAATTAGTTTAAATATTTTCATAGAGAAAAATAGTCTTTAAGAAATGTTGAGGACAATTTTATTGGCATTGTTATACATTAGAACATGTCCTTCATATTAAATTAATAATCCTAGCAATATTGAACTGGAAAAAGAACATGAATAAAGAAATCAAGATGTTGATTATTTTATAATGAATTTCCTGTTTGTGATTGTAGAGTCCTGGAAACTCACAATTTATGCTATATTCTATGGTACTACATTGGGGGAAAATAAATCTAGTTAGACAAATCATATTTTAAATCTCACACACACAAAAATACCCAGCTGGTTAAGGAACAAAGCTCTTATCATTTAGGGTAGTCAGGTTAAGTAACCTAAAAAGAAAAGAAGAAATACAATATTTATCTTTATGTGCAGTGAATTAAATTTATATATGGGTGGTTTTAAAGCAAATAAGCATAAAACTTCTTAAGTAGAAATTTTCTCCAGTGTATTGACTAAAACTCATTAGACATAATAACAAACATATGTACAGAGTATATGAAAGAGCAGAGAAATATAAATAAAATCATGTAATAACGGACTTTGTAGTCCTTTTCCCTCCCCTTTGATTAGATCTTAAAGCTCAAGAGAGAAACATTGAGTTTAAGCAAAACAGACTCAGACTGTTTTATTTTCAGATATTGAGGGGTATATCTGACACTAGACTTCTTTTTCTTTTCAACTTCTCAATGTAATTTGAAATAAAATCACACCTATATTTATCCTCTCTCTTTCTGGCTGTTTTCAGTTTAAGCTACGTGATATATCATTTTATCAAAAACATATTTTTTATAGATCTAACTTTTTGAATGGAACATTTATGACTTCAAGATCCATACATATATAGCCAACCATGTTTTACTAACGGTAGTTTTATTATTTGCAAAATGTCTTGAAAATGTTTTGATAAATACAACAATTTCTCAAGAAGTAATGAGGAACACGTCAAGGGAATATTCATGCATATTCCTATGCGAATATGCATGTACATATTTGGGGGCTGGGGATTTGGCTTAGCAGTAGAATGCTTGCCTAATAAGCTGGAAGCCCTGGGTTTGGTCCTCAGCACCAAAAAAAAAAGAATAAAACCTACTGTAAAAAACAGTTCAACCCCCCCAAAAAATTAATAAAATGAAAAAAAGACCCAAAACAACTAAGATAACAGCACATGTACATATGTGGATGTATATGTGCACACATGCACACATGTGTGTATCTATGTACATACATGTGTTCATGCGCTCTGCAACTTGCGAATGCCTGAAGATTCTCGTGAACTTCTTTCCTTTGATCATTTTGCCTTGGTGGACTTGTTCATCACCCTCTGGCTGTGGAGAGTCACTGCAGCTGGGCTCCCTGTCTAATAGTGCCACAGAAGAGAGCTGCTTTGCTTCACGAATCTGGAGGTTGTGTGTGCATTTGCTCCTGAAAACGAAGAACACTTTTTTCATGTCATTTATCACGATGTCTCATAATTGTAAAATGTTCCTAAACTATTTGCTGAAAGGATTAAAGAGCTTTGCCCATATAATGTAACACATTTCCTTTTCTTGTCATCTCTCCTTGAAAGCAGGAGAAATTTTGTTTGCCACATTGTCTCCACGGATGTTGGGAGGCAAGGGCTGTATAAAGCTACCACAGAAAGAACATTTGTTGTGGTTTTTGTTTTCCGATGCATTAGTGACCTAGTTAAGGGAGAATACAATGTAGTTAAAGTGGTGCGAAATGCTGTGATGTCATAATAGAACGTTTGGGTTTCATCTCAGAGTTTTGCTTCCTCATTGAGATGAAGTATAATAAGCAGATGAACGCCGGGCGTGGTGGCGCATGCCTGTAATCCCAGCACTCAGGAGGCTCAGGCAGGAGGATCGGTGTGAGTTCGAGACCAGCCTGGGCTACAAAAGTGAGCTCAAGGCCAGCCTGAACTGCATAGTGAGACCTTGTCTCAAAAAAAAAGACAAAAAAAAAAAAAAAAAAAGCAGATGAAATGCCTGAATAATAACCAAGAGCTTTGTTTCTTCATGAATAAGTGTTGTCTTAGGCAAAGGAACCTGACAATTGCTTCTAGGACATACATTATGGTTAGTGATTTTACAGCTTCTCTTGCTACAAAACATGCAGTTTGCAGTAGTTGTCTTTATATAATTATTAATAGTTGTCCTTTACATTTTCAGGGGGTTTTCTAGTATGGAAAATAAATGACATGAGCACCTTACTCCAAGTTAATCTTTAGGCCTACATTATGATATTTAAAAGTTAGATAGAACTATCTGTAAATTTGGAGACTAGAAGATTTCTGTAAATCACATTAAACAAAGGGATCAAACACTTACTTTTTTCCTCCTCTCCCTTTTTTAAAAGCTTTTGTTTGTTTGTTCCTTTGTTTAATCCCCTAAGTATTTGGTACAGGGTCTTGCTATGAAGCTTGGGCTCTAAGTGATCCTCCTATCTCAGCCTCCCCAGGGTCTACCAGATCCATAGGGTCTCACTACCTAGATCAGACTCATAGTGATTCTCCTGTTTCAGTCTCCAAAGTGCTGGGATTACAGACACAAGCCACCACACCCAGTCTCAATCACACTTTCAGGGCCCCCTAGGTCTGGGACAGCACAGTACACCAGGGACTGAACCCTGACCACTAGATTCTGCCTAAGCAGGTGCTCTAGTCCACTGAGCTATCAGGCTGCCCTTATTTTATGCTTAAAAAAAAAAACACATAAAATAATTCCTTTTCTGTGTCAAAAAGTGCATGTCTTAATTGTATGTTTTCTGGTTACAAAATAGAAATAAATAGTTTGGTAATTAAAACTGTCAGTGTTGATATTTCATGCAAACTAGAAAGTTAACACCAAAATAAACAACATAAATAGGATTATTATTATATTAAAAATCTGCCAATCCAGGCGTGGTGGCACAGGCCTGTAATCCCAGCACTCAGCAGGCTGAGGCAGGAGGATCGGTGCGAGTTCAACCTGCCTGGGCTACAAAAGTGAGCTCAAGGCCAGCCTGAACTGTACAGTGAGACCCTGTCTCAAAAAAACAAAAACTAACAAACAAACAAAAAAATCTACCAAAACCTCTAAAAGAAATATCTTTTTAAAAATAGAAAAAAAAACATGAATAATGACAACTCTTTAATGATGAGACCCAATGAACATATATGTGAAGGGCTCTCCAGGGGGACAGAAGATCTCTGTATATTACGAGTCCACTATGGCCATTTGCACACTAGAGAACCAGAGGACGCCCTACCTGTCTACAGGGTATTCAAATGTTGCTGGCATGACAACTTTCGTTGAAAAGTCAAAAGACACTGAAATCCACGTCTACAGGCCATGGCAACAGTGAAAGACATGCTACCCAGTAACCTGGACCTGTGTAAGACTGTTGTCACAGGGTTCTGAAAAGAGACACTGGGAGACTAAGAATAAAACTATAGACACTTACAACAAGGAAAGCTGGAGCTGGGTGTGACCTGGCCTTTCTGATGGACAAACAAGCATGGTTTGCTCCTTTGTAAAAAGGGGAAGCTCAAAACAGAACCCAAAGTACAAGGCATCAGTGTTTTCCTGAGAACTCTGAAAGCCATCTGTGCTGTAAGGAGGAGCACCAACCCTGCCCACCTGCTGGACTGACCTTGTTCTAGCCCCAGTTATGTGATCCATCTCTAGCTCAGCAGATCCCTACCCAAAACACACTGAACTCTTGTTTCTCCTTTCATTCCATCTTGGCTGCAAGTCTGTTGGATGGATGTACACATGTCGGAGTGTGAGCTCTTCCTCAATTTGCTAGCCATCATGTCAGTCATCTCCAGGCACACCTCCATATACATTCAGAAGTGCGCATTATTAACATTGGCATTTCTCAATCCACTCACGCTATCACTACCAATTCTCACAATGATACAATAATAAAAAATTACAGGATGGCTGAGATGATTGTTTTAATAATTTCCATCAGTTTTTTGAAAATGGCAGTTGGTGTGTAGAATTTCCAGTTTGACTATTCTGTATGCTGATATCTGCAATCTAAGCAACTACATGGAGGACAGTAATGTGTAATACAAGAACCATGTTTGAATACCTTTCATCTTGGTCTTTTAAATACGTGCCATTTCTAATGTTTAATTATTATTATACTTCCTTTAAAGTAAATGTTTAAAAAAGACAAGAAAAATTAAGGTTTATTAAAAGCAGGCATTAAATATTCAATTATTTGTCCAATCTTGCATAAGTGTTAATTTTAGCAACAGAGTTGATGGTAATAATAGCTAATATAACAACTATTTTTAATTGGCTGTTCTTGATTTGAAACTCTGTAACACCTATGGTTATATGTTTCCCTGTTTGTCTTCTTTCTGCTATTTGTGTTTGCTTTTGTTTTTACTCTTCAAAATGAGAGAAAATAAAATTTTAAAAATCAGTAGGTTATAAATGATATAATACAATAAAATACTATAATGAAGTATATATTTTTGATCCCTGTTGTAGGAAGCTTATTAAAAGGATGTCACTCTATGTATTCATATATTTAAGAGATAATCATCAGAATTATTGTCTTTAAATAATTATCTTTAAATCAGGACTTCACATGAAATAGCCCAGAAATAGCTATAACTTAAGTATACACATATTAAAGCCCTCTTCAATCAGTAACTATTTCTTTAATTAGAAAAGCGATGGCTTTATGATTTGTTATCTTTTTTTCCTTATTAGATCATGCATGTGCTTGTTTGTCTGTTCTGTTACTTCCAAAAAGGGATGATAACGTTTACTGTCTGCACTTGCCAAATGGAGCATAAAGAAAAAAAAAAAAAAAAAAGGTAAAAAAGCTCAACAGATCTTCTTTAATCTTTTCCTTCTGTTTTGCTGTAGTGGGGATTGAGCCCAGGGCCGCACACATGTTACAATGTTGTATCATTGAACTCCGTTCTCAACCTCTGCCCTGTAATGAATTTTATTTAGAGGCAGCGTCTTTTGAAGTCACCTTGACAGAGTTTGCCTTTGGAATACTTTTGCCACAGCCTTTGGAGTGGTTGAAATTGCAGGGAGGTGTCACCAAAAGCATTTATTCCTTTGATCTTGAAGATAAAATTTTAGGATTTTGTCCTGTGCTAATTATAATCTTTACAAAGTTTTATTGCTTTTAAAGTTAACAACTAGATCAAAGTAATATTTCCCTTTTCTTTTTTCTAGATTATTTAGAATTTTGAAATGTCTGTGACAGTAGACAGAAACCTTTATTTTACAATTTCCGGCATAGTAGAGAGAACATAGTATATTTATCTGCCTTCCTCAACAAATTAGTTTCCTCACAATTTAATATTTTTTCTAGTTTTAATTAAGCAAATTTGAGAGAAAAGGAAAACAAAACACTTTTTACTGTTGAGAAAGCAGACCCAAGTTTAGGCAGCCCCCCACAACTTATTTGCTTTGTTGAAAACACTTCTTACATTGCATGATTTTTAAAAATTTCTTTTTATTTGTAGCTTTCATTCATTTACTCATTGACATTATGGTGAATGAATATTTTCTTCATTTAGAAGTTATCTTGTTTTCAAAAAATCAAAAAAAAACAACAATACAAAAGTGAGCTCAAGGCCAGCCTCAAATGGATAGTGAGACCCTGTCTCAAAAAGACAAAAAAAAAAAAAAAAAATAGAAGTTATCTTGTTTCTATTTTTATTTATTATTATTATTTATTAAGTAATTTATTTATTTTTTGTACAGGGTCTCACTGCTGATTCATAGTGATCCTCCTACTTGCACCTCCCAAGTGCTTGGATTACAGGCACGTGCCACCACTCCCAGACTCCATGGCTGGCTCAGCACACTTGAGATCCTGGCTGGTGCCACAGGTGGGGCCAGGAACTGAACCCTGGTGTCTGAGCTCCCTAAGCAAGGGCTTAATCCGCTGAGCTATACCGCTGATCCTAGTTACTTTGTTTTTAAAATGATGCCTGCTGACCTTCTAAAATTTTTCATCCAATGAAAGATTGTGTTTTCTTGCTTGCAGAGATAGTGCACGTGGCTTCCTTGATTGTGGATACAGCACTCTGGCAACTCTAGGCCGTCAGTTTAAGGCAGAGACCTAAGAGCCTGGAGAGCAAAGAAGGACACACTGGCTGGGTAAGTGTGACTTATCTGTCACAGAGCACCACACACACAGACCTCTGAATGACTCCAGTCCTACATATGAAACCAGTCTGAGTGCTGACTCCAATTCTTCATCGACATTAGATACAAGTTTGTCAGGTGCCTTGTTTGTATGGGAGAGAAACAATCTAGAAATGGGTCAGAGAAAAGACTCCCACCATTGTCAACCTTGTGGCGACTTTGTTTTTTCTCACTATGCCCATCTCATTGTCAAGAAAAATAAACAAATAAACAACAACCACAATAACTCCTTATTACCTTTTCCATAGGTCTCAGCCAATGCTTTGACAGGATACCTAGATTTCCTTTCAGTATACAAATGGCAGCAACAGAAGTAGGTGGTAGAGTGTCACCAAAAGGCAGGCAGAGAAAAGTCCAAGCCCAAGCCCTGTTAGCACACTGATTGGCTGCTAACAGCACACTATTGAAGACATATTTAGGGACGATGCAGTTACTTCTTGGCTCACAATACCTTAACTGAAAAGTCACGAGCCCAAATAACTTCAACATTTTCCAGGATATGGAAGGGGTCCCTCGAGTCATGCAACATATCAGTTGCTTACAAAAATGTAAACCAAATAAGAAATATATAATTTCTTTTTATAGAATATAGTAACTATAGTTTCATAAAATTTCTATGTTTATTATAAATATACATTTGGTGTAAGATTTTCTACATAAAAATGACTGTTGGGTGAAATACAAGCAGACACTAAAACACATGGATTTAATCCAACCATTAACACTGTCTGCATTAGCATTCATTTATCTTTTAACTGGCATACAACCCCTTCAGACCACTAATATTGAATGGGATGTTTTAGGAGAAAAATTTGTTCCTTTATGGAAAAGAGCATAGGGGAAAGGAGAAAGGTTTTTGTTGTTCTTTTTGTTTTTGATTTTTAACTATTATCTTCTTGCCTTATTATTGTTATCGCATAATTGATTCTTAGGTCGCTGCAAATATTATGCAGGTATCACCCTAATTTAGAACATAGAAGAATAAAATGATTAGAAAAACCTAAGCAATGGTCCAAATTAACAAACACTTCTGGCTTATTTATGAAATAAATGGCTGAGTTTTTCATTATTATAATTTTAATATTGCTCAACTTATAGTGAAACATAGTAATGGCTAGAGGTCTCAACCTAGTCATACTGGGAAAAATTCTAAATTATCACATTGTTTTTTATTTGTGTCATTGTCTTCATGTTTTATCTATTCTTCATGTGTTGGTAGGTCTGTGCTCTTAGAGTTTCTATTACTTACAATGCACAGACTTGATTTTTTTAAATTAAACTCTCTCTTCTTTGGATTTTTAGTGCCTTTATTAATTAAATCTAGAACAATGCCATTTGCTTTTCTTCCTAGGTAGAGATTTAGGTTAATACTCAACCAGGTTAAATCAGTAACAGAAGCTCAACACCAATAATATTTATTAAATATGATTGGAAAATGTGTACCCTTCTTTAAGTAGCGTTTTAAAAAATGTATTGAGGACAGAGTCTGCAGGGTTTTGCTACATAGATCAGACTCCTAGTGATTCTCCTGTTTTTGTTCTCCCAAGAGATTGAACCTGGGTTGCTGCACTCTGCCTAAGCAGGTGTTTAGTCCACTGAGCTATCTGGCTGGCCTTTAAATAGCCATTTTTTTTCCCCTACATTCGAATCTGATCTTTTCTTTGAAATTACTGATATTCTAACATTCTGTTTTATTTATTCAAACATTGTACCTTATATAGGTATGAACTATGACTTGTGACACATATTAATTTCCATGGTAAACAGAGCTGAAGTAGAGCTTACCTTTAATGATGCTTACTGTAACAAACATTTTATTCCATTGCAGGCACAAAGTGTACCAGCTGGAGACCAGCTGTGTCTAGAGCTTTTCCATTGTGGTGAAATCTTAGCACAACCAAATAAAGCAGATGCGTCCTTCCAGGTTGTGATGAACTCTGCAAATCTTCAGATCAGGTCTATCGTAGTCTACATTAGCTCAAAGGGAACGCAATATCCATTCTCTTTAGAGGCTCATTATTTTTTCTTTGAGGTTTCTGCCAAAATTTCAGTTCTCTTTCAGCAGATGGAGGTGATGCCATATTTGATGACTTTGATCCTACTACAATTCCTTCAAGAGATAAACAAAGGCAACAATGTTATTTAAACCATAATACACTCTTCATTAAAATATAAAAAAGCATACTTATGTATTTAATAGTGAAATTTTTTAATTAGATAATTGAAAATAGAATGATTTTTTAAAAATAAAAAACAGATATATAATTCAACAAATTCAAGAGGAAAATAATTTAAATAACTGTAAATCTCCTAGCACAAGCATAGTATATTATCTAATAAAAATACTTAAAAGATTTGTGTCTATATAATTTTTGGTAATTTTCAACTGCATAATTTCAGTATCAGGAATTTGTAGAGTTCGGTGAACATTACCAAAACCAAATGGAACCCAAGTATTTGCACTCAAATAACCAATACAGGATCCAAAATTATAACTACACTCCTCTCTGAGACTTGAGTACAGGCAAAAGATGTTTCTACTTCATGTCTGTGTCTGTAGTACCTAGCAACTCCCGTTATGACTAGAAGTCATTTCTTAATTCTTAGGTATATGACTGAGCCACATAATTCTCTATTAAATCTAAAAAAGAAGTAAATGAAGAGACACATAACCTAGACAATAAAATTTTGGTATAAAGAAATTAAAATATCTAAATAGGATGCCAATGAATAACTTTTCGTAGACATTGGAAGATCTTCTTGAGCAGTTTACATTTAACCCAGCAATGATATGTGTTAATCTATTAAATATGATATGTATATGTAGGGCAGGAGGAAGGTAAGAGCTTTCATGAAAAATGAGCATAAGATAACCAATGACTTAACTAACAAAAATGTCATATAAGTAAGTTAAAGAGTTGGGATTTACTATGTGAACTTTCTAGTATAGAGATTTAATTGCAAATTAGTGATTTATTTCCATCATGCTTACTTTGCTTCAGGTATTATAATAATTTCTGAAAATATAACTATTATGCTTAAAATTCTATAAAATTCCATGCTATATGAAGTTATATTCAGTTGAGTGCAAAATATAGGAACATTATTAAATACCTGAGCATTAAGCCTACATTTACTTATAATCAAAGAGATAATAATGCTATTGAAAGTGTTCAGTGCCAGCCCCACCCCTGGGGATCGCTAAGATGGTGATTGAGACTGCATGTGGTGGCCCGCCCCTGCAGTCTCACTTGGAAGGCTGTAAACAGGCGGATCAGTACAAGTCCGATCTAGTAGTGAGACCCTGAACACCCTGTAAACTCTTCCCTAAAAAAAAAAAAATTAAAAAAAAACTTCTAAAAAATTTTTAAAAAAGGAAAAACAAGTTCAGGAAAGCAACAATTCTCTGAGAACATGATGGTGCTGTTCTTCTTTCCAAGAAGCAGAAAAAGTGAACAGAACTAATAGTAACACTTCTATTTTTTAAAGATGTGTGACATTATGCATGCGTTATATTAATTATCCTGTAATATTTATTTCTTCCTAACTTTCTAAATTAATCATTTATTTTTATTAGTATGGATTCATGAATGTTTGTTCTATAGTTTATGGAATTGTTTTGTTATTCTGATTGGCCTTGATTTGAAAGACTAGGAGCTCTTTCATTTCAGTTGGCTTTGACACTGCATCAGAAGATACTGTTGAATAACCTTCTTCTTTATTTTTATTTTTTAGCACATTGTTGTTGTCTCTATGTTGTATTCCAAGATACTTTATCATTCCTCAGTTCAAGAAGCAACCATTTATTCAAGGAGAAATGGCTGCTTTCATTGTACAGTAATACTAGAATCCAACCCAATCCAATCCATGTATCAGAATCTGCTAATACATCAAGGTAGTAAGGATAGAAATCCTCCATATGTAACTTTAAAAAATTAAGTTCAAGTGCAATTATTGAGGTGTTTTGTTGCACATTACACATGCATTATTTTTTGAATTATTTGCCTTGTTTGAATCAACAATAATGATTACTGATAACCCTTTCAAACAATAATGAAATAACAATTCTCTTTGTTTTTTTTTTTTTTGTCCTTTTGAGACAGGGTCTCACTATGCAGCTCAGGCTGGCCTTGAGGTCATTTTTGTATCCCAGGCTAGTCTCAAACGTGCACTGATCCTCCTGGCTCAGCCTCCCAAGTGCTGGAACTACAGGCGTGCGCCACCACGCCCGGCTTAATTTTCTATTTATAAGGAGTATGTTATGGAGTAAATGGAAGGTAAAATTCACATTTTGGGAGAATTATTCAGAAATTTTGATATAAGAACCAATGCGAGAATTTTTTCACTAGGTGTTTTATCCTTGAACCAAAATAAAAATGTTTATCTGTGTACCTTTATATTAACATTTATTCTAAAGCCATAATTTAGGGATGTGTCTAAATATTATGTAGGCTTGAATTACAATTTCAATTTTATCATGGTACAAAAATTATGTGTTCAATAAAGTATGCCTTCTGACTTAATCTTTTTTTTTTTTTTTTTTTTGTCTTTTTGAGACAGGGTCTCACTATGCAGTTGAGGCTGGTCTTGAGCTCACTTTTGTAGCCCAGGCTGGTCTCGAACTTGCACCAATCCTCCTGCCTCAGCCTCCCAAGTGCTGGGATTACAGGTGTGTGCCACCACGCCCGGCTTGACTTAATCTTTGAATTTTGATTCTTTTGAGTTTATATGTAGTGTCAGATCTTTCAAGACCACAAGTAACAATGATGAGTTGTACTTCCTAATGAACTATATAATAATAAGACTAAAGAATTAATAGTGTAATGTGTAGCTAAGCTATAATATTCAATAGAACAAGTCTATTAGATATTTTTAACATACAATGATTTTTTATGACATAACCATCAATGAACTGAATTTCTGTATAGGTATATACAAAAGTTTTATATATATATGTATATATATGTATATATATATACATATATATATATATATATATATGTATATATATATATTCAAAATACCTCATATTGTACATAGTAAATGCATAAATACACATTGTGATATATACTTTGCTTATTCATAAATTTGCCAAAATATATTAATTCACAAATGTGGGAAAACTAAAACTTTTATGCTTAGTATTCTTCTTTAATATCCATTTTAGAAATCTGCAGAAAAAGTTCAAAGGCTCTGTTCCAAAATACGTATATAATGTTGTATACTTCCGTTTACTGTCTTTCTTAGTAAAGCTACTAATTTATTTAGAAAAGCAATCACATTTTAAATGTACAGATTGACAGAGTCTAACAATGAACACATCTTTGTAACCAGAATTCAGTTTTCACAAATTGTATGCATTTCTAAATAAAATCCAAATAATAAATCAGTAGTAGCAGCCTAGAAATCCCCTGTACGTGGGCTCCCAGTCAAGAGTAATGTTAATTTTTGAATAGTCATTATAGGTCATGTGATAAGACAACATGGAGAACTTCTATTTGTCCTTAAGAAAAAACGCTAGATTGTGTCTAATAGTTATTTAAATATCAACTTATACAGTGAGTACTTCCTAGAATGGGCTTTTCTTTGGAGCAAGTGAGACTGCACTGCAAAGAAAAAAGACAAAGCTCACCAATCACAGTTATGCAAAATAGGAAATTTTCCTTGTTGTCACAAGTCTACCAGAAGCTTGTGTGACTACCCAAGAATACTCTTGTTACTTGTTGATCAACCCTAAGACCTCTTCTTCCTTCCTCCCAAGGAAAGGTGTGTGTTCTCTAAGTGCTACAGCTTTTTCCCTAACACATTGGTCATATGAGTCTTTGGCCTGGCCTGAATTAGAGCATGAGGACCCCTCATGCTCCTGTGCATCCACAGAAAAGGGAAGCTTATTAGGAGAGAGTAGAAGACTCTCCTAAGAGATAGTTAATACCCCCACAAGACTCCGCTGATGTTTTCTTCTGTCTATGTGAATTGGTGCTGAGTGCCTTTATTTAGAACTTGTTTGGGATTTTAGGTTCTTCGAAATTACTCATTTTCTAGGCTTTTGTGCCACAGATGCCAATTTATAGTTACATTCAAGTCAATGTTAAGGAAGAAAAGAATCTCAGATCAGCACTATTAGAAATACTTGGAGAGCTCAATGTCCTTGAATCTAGGATTATCTTATAGCAAAACAATACATTCTTTGACCCGAGACAAAGGTCTGCACACTGAGTTCTATTCTTTATAAATTCTCTAATTTTTTATGAAGTGCATACAAACACACAACAAAACGCTTGGAAATTTATTGTGCATCTTGAAAAAATACAAAATTATCAAATATGGTTAAAATTATGGCACAACAGCTTCATGGACCTTAACATATTAAGCCTTAGCTATTTTATAGACACCATCACAACATACAATGTTATAAAGAACAGGCTAAGCCTATCATTTCTAAAGATCTGAATTCTTGATTCAGCTTTACTATTGAAGAAATATGATGCTTTAAACATTTAACTGCATCTGTGTGAGGTAAGTCATTTCCTCATTGAAAGCTTTACTGATTCTGAAATCCAATCAAGCCAACTCTTTTAAAATGGCACATGGATTTCCCGAACCTTATTAGACATATTGTTTTGTAGGGGCATATGCAGAGACTCCAGCTGATGAGAGGTCATTTGAATACTATGGCTTGAGCCAGTTTTTCAATTTAATGCTATTGTATAAGAAACTATGAACAAAACTCTTGATGCAAGGAGGGCTATAAAACACCTCGTTGAAACTTAGTCTTTCAGTAAAATTTCGCTAATTAATAACTTGAAGTTATTTTGAGCCTTCATGTTTACAGTGATCTTCATCATAACTCTGAAGATCTTTAAAAATCTTGGCAGGTAATTTTAATACTCAGCCCATATTAGACATGGAAGAAAGATGATAGTTGATATGTTTTCTACTTACAGTATTTCAAGAGCTGGAGACAATAGCCTGGCCTGCACTGAGTCCCAATATTGATGGGACTCAAAGTGAATAAAATTCTCCACATGATTTCCTTCTAATAACTCAGCACTTAGGTGGTCCAGGAAGGAACTGGTATTAATTCAGCCTTACTTCCTGATATACAAGGCTAAACAACACAAATTCCACAAAAGCTGAGCCTCGGGTAGCCTCCATTGTGAGTTCCAATTGGCAGCTGGTTTTAGGGAAATACTTAATATTAGACTACAATTCAGAAAAATGTGTTCAATTCCAGTATAAGGTCACCGTTTTAACACTAACCTATTCTTGAGTGTTGACTTCGGCACTCAAAATTAAACAAAATAATAATAAAAAAAAAAACAAGAGCGAAATAATTTTGCTGAAGTTATTGGAGGACCTGAATGAATGTGAGTAATGTGTGAGTGTGTATCCACGCCAGTGGCTCCAGAGACTTTGCAGCCAGCCCAATGGTCGTGGGAAGGAGCCCAAAGACCAAGAGTTTATGATCCCACTGGAAAATACTGGAAAGTAGACCTACAGATCAGTTTCAGCAGTAGAACTTGGCAAAAATCAGTACTGTAAACATTACTTAAGGCGGCATGGAACCATACATTTCACTTATTTAATGAACTCCCTCATAAAACTAAAAGAAAAAATGTTATTCTTAACTTCTTTCTATGAAGAACTTCTCATGCTCTTAGTGAACCCAAGCAAAAGAAAAAAGAAAGAAAGAAAATCACTTCGCTCTATGACCTTCCACAATAAACTTTGTGTGGAGACCCATTTTACCTTGTAAGACTCTAGCCAGACCTTTGGCTTTTTGGATTTGAAATTTATTAACTCAATCCACATATATACAATAGTTCAATATGCAGGAGTATGGAAGAGACTCTGTTTTCTTTTTTCTTTCCTTTCATTAAAAAATTAAACAAAGTAATGAATGGCTTCATAAATTATTTCAATTAGTTGTTGAGTCTTCAGAAATGTTGAAAGTAGATCGCATGAACTCAACTTGGGTGCTCTCAAATTGTGAAATATGGGTCCTTTTTTCCACTATTTCACAAAATGTTCGGCTCTAACTTCTGTTTGTAATTAGTTACTTTGGAAAAAACTGAACAGATGTGATGTAGTTTCTTTGAATTAACAACATATACTTAAGACAAACTGCATCTTCTGAAGAAATTGTGCCCTCAGGGGAATGATTTGTCTTGTGCTAGTCAACAGATTTCTATTTGTGATGTGGAGTTAGTTTTAAGTTTCAGGTGTGCTGGACTGAAATTATATGGCATAAGCTTTGAATGTGCATGAGCTTACACTTCTGAGTTTGATTACTAAGAAAGAATATATTCCTAGACAGGAATGGCTGGAAGCAATATCTGTGCAAGGAAGTGCAGCCTTCAGGACGGATGTAAATATGGAGAAGCCTAAAAGGAACTGAAAGAAAGTTTTAAGATTATTATAAAGTCTCTACAGTAAGTTATAGGATAATTTTATAAATGTTTTCCTTAATAGAGAATAAAATTTTCTGGACATCAAAAAAGACTAAATAATTCTCAATATATAACTTGTTGAGTAACAGTCATTTTCATTTTTAAAGAGGAAATATAAAAATGTTTAATTTTTCTGATTACATTTTGATACATAAGAATTTTGAGAGTGGGAATGCATAAGAAATAATCATTATTTGCATTTTATACATCCATATTTTAATTTAAAAAACTATACATCTGTTCTCTTAATAAATAATACTATATATTCTTATATATCGGACTCAGGTTGCTATAAAACTAAATAGAGAAACTCTTTTTGACACTATGGGAAATGAAAAGATAGTCAATTTTTTTCTTAATGTATTTGGTAGAGGGTCTCTCTACACAGCTCAGAATTTTAGTGATCCTCCTGTCTCAGCCTTCCAAGTGCTGCGATTATAGGCTTGCACCACCAGCTCATTTCCTGGTCAGCACTGCAGGACTGGGAATACAACTTAGGACCATTGGATTTCCAGGAAGTTGCTTATGCTTCTGAGCTATCTCCCCAGCCCCTGTATTTTTTTTTTTTTTTGTCATTTAATAAATTTTTCACATTTGTAACCACATTTAGCTGTCAAAGCTGATTTGTCATTAATCATCTTTATCATCCCTAAGAGCAAAACTCCACCCCCTCAAATTAAAGGAGAAGCTTGCTTTTGCTTCAGAAGAATCAATCCATGGCCACTGGCTCCATAGCAGAATCAGGCCAAAGGAAGCTGTTAGGGAGCAGCACCAGAATGGAGCAGGCACACACTAGGGTGCTGGCTCTCTGTGACCCATGCAAATGCACCCAGAAGTACCCTTTACTAACCCTATAGGTGTCTCCCAAGGAAACCATGTTCATTATCTTAATCATCACTATCATAAAATTTGTGAAATGAGAAATAGGAGCGCTTGTCTATAATCACAAAGACAAAGCTAACAATAACCTGGTATGAAAACAAATCAAGGTTAAATAATGACCAGTATTACTTACTGAATTAGTATCTACTGATCAGATCTATCAATCATAAATTATTATTAATAACCACTATTATTAATAAATTATTTTCTGCTTTATTATTCACTTTTTATAAAATGTCAAATATTTTATTTGATTAACTGCTTTAAAATCCTGACCTCTCAATTGCAACTCTATTTTGCTTAAACTGGTGTTCAGAATAATTTTATGCCATTTCTATTTTACAATTGATTTGTTTTTAGCCGTTAATAAACTAAAAGATTTTTTATTTTGTGAAAATACTTAAAATTTCAGACTAAGAGTTGTGTAGTAGTATTATGTATACACTTTCTGTGTTTTCCTTTCCTTGAGGAAATTTTCTCCATATATTTCATTCTAGGATTACCATGTATTTTAAACTAAGAGACTAAAGGAAATATTGTGGAAATAATGAATTATTATTAATCTATGGTTTTTAATATGTTAGTTGCTTTAATCAAATAATCATCAAATCTTTATAATTAAAGAATAAACAGTAGTAAATTGTCATTAATAGGGTTTTCATAGTTGAGATTTTAATCTAGCTTTTGTTTATATTTGGTCACCTTACATATGGCAGAATCGGAAGTCCACATCAAGCATGGTGACGAAAACCTCCAATCTCAGCTGCTTGTGAGTCTTAGGCAGAAAGATCACAACTTTGAAGGCACCCTGCATAACAATGCAAGATGCTGTCTTAAAATAAAGTAAAAGTTGAGGATGTAGTCCAGTGGTAGAATCTCCCTAACCTGGGTCTCCAATACTACAAATGAAACAAAGTGAAATGAAACAGAACAAAACAAAACAAAGGTATATTTAAAAACCAAGTATTATTAAGTATCAAAATTAGAACTTGGAATAATATTTTCAAGTGTCAATAATTTTAGAACTTAACATAATTGATACCTGAAGAAATCAGCAATATAGTGATTCACATAAAATATATAAATTCAAATTGTAGTTCATGATTTAGAACAGCATTTATATGTTATATCCACTCTACATAAAATAACCCAATGAGGCACTAACCTTATTTACAATATACTCAAGACATGAAAATTAGAAAATGTCACCCAAGAAACATGGCGGAAGGTATGTTCTAAGATCCCAACTGGAGACCTAAAAATGAACAGAATGAAATCCCCTCTATGTTTCTTTGCACATATGCATGATTACTTATGTGAAAGTATGATCCATTAGTTAGACACAGTCAGATCAATTGTAGCTATTAATAAAATAATTACAGCAATGTAAGCAGTAAATAAGGTGTTATTGCTCATGTGCTTTGGAGCCATTTCTTAATAAAACAGAGGTAACTTGAACCAAGGACTAGCACACTGCAGCAGGCATTTTGACCAGAGTGGATAAAATGGACAAAGGAGGATTCACAACATGGCTTTAGCACAAAGCAATGTATGACATTCTATCACATTGTATGTCAAAATAACAGGTGAGGTTAATCACGCTAAGTTTTTCCATTTAACATTTTCAGCCTATGGTTGACTATGGGAAACTGAAATTGAGAAAGCCATACTGTGAATATAGGCAAACCATACTGTATATTTTAATTCAGTATTATAAATCACTACAGTAAGTTTTCAAAGTCATGAATTTCCTTCAAAAAGTCTGGGTTAAAAAAATAGAGTAGCAAGGTGGCCCCTAATTTCTTCCTTAAACTGGATACAATAGAAATGGGAATCTCATTTTTCTAATTTTATATTAAAGGCAAGATCTTAATTATAATTTGGGAGACCTTCAAAACTGTGAAAATGAATAATGGCCTGGCTTTGGCTACAATCTGTAATCTGTGCTTTCAGATAATTCCCACTGAAACTAATTATTTTTCTTCCATTTATATTAGTAGAAGTTGGACATTCAGAGTTTTCATTTAAATTGTCCGTATTTGAATTTAATGTGAGTTCACTGATTTTGGTGGTGTCTATATGCTTTAAAAAAGACATACAAGAAGACAAAGATTTGGTCGGGTTAGAGCTATCTGCAAAAATGTGTTTCCCAAAATCGAAGAACTATTTACTTCTAAATTAGAATGTATTTTGCCTGCTTAGCTGTCATTTTTTCAAATGATTAAAAATGTAAATGAAGCACATGCAAGCATCTTAATTCTCGAAGTTTGTTATACGTTTCATAGTCTTGCAGCTGACTCATTTTGTCTTTTGAGGCACTATTAGTTCAGACTTGTTTCCAATAAGTGTAAAAGTGGGAGGACATGGGTAACGCGGCCAAGCATCGTGTCCTTTGATGCGTAAGGATTTGGCTGGACAAAATTGCTGTGCCCCTCTTAAGATGTGGTCTATCATGGAGGAAGTTCTGAGGGTCCTCGCACAAGATACAGTAGGTGGATGATAGAGAAGTAGCTAGCTAGCTGACATGGAAATGACGAAAAGCGGGACTCTCATGTGAAGACGAAGTGTTAACACATAAAAGGCTCATGAGCACGTAATTTTACTGAAACAAAGAGTTAAGGGCTGGACTGCTGATTCAGTGCTTTAGTACCTGCCTCATGTGTGCCAGACCACCAGGTCATGAGTCTGGTCTCAGGTCCAAATACAAACAGAGAGCACACAAACATGCGAATATGTTTTTCCTGTGCATGATTCAAGATCTTACTTATGCATTTTATTAGCCACATTCAAAATATTATCAGAACTCACTAATCAGTACCTCTGCTGTGTACAAAGGTAGCTAAACCTTAAGGAAAAGACAGAGGCTAATCCTTGTTTCATGAATCCAGCTTCAGTTGTTTTGTGTCATGCACCCTGACTCAAGAATCATCTTCAACATTATCATATATATGCTCATCCACTGATTCATTCTTTGGTGAGCGTGTCGTTATGCATTGCACTGGACTTCAAATTCTTCTACATAGCCTGAGTTCGCTCATTCTTCAAACCCCAATTCCCAGTAAAATTGTTATACAAACCTTAGGAAAGGGATGTAACTCATAAATCTACACATAATTCATAAACTTTTTACATCAATGTTTTGCTAAGATGTGTGTAATTATAACCATATGCTTTAAATTTAATTTAACAAGATAAAACAATGAGGAATATGGATTGGCCAAATGTTTTGCCTAGAATAAGCCACTCAAAATAATTTCGGAATGTCTTGTCAAATGAAGATCTCCAAGTCCATTCATCCATAGTTGTTTTTCCGTGTTTTATTAATTCCACTATTTTCTCAGCCAAAGTGGTAATGTTGGATACATGACAAAACTCTGACATCTAACCTCAGTGGTGTTCCCAGCACAATGATGACTAATTAAATGAAACCCTATAGTCTGCAGAGTAAATCTCTTTAGCAGAAACTCACATTTCTACTGTATACGTTTATATAAAATTCAGTATAAATAATTAATTTTTAATATGTGAATATTACAAAACAAGGTTAAATGAAATAGGATAATATCTTGTCTTTCAATTCTATAGGAGATAAGTGCTTTTCTATGAAATTAGCAAAAAACTATTTTCAAGAGCAACCCTTTAGCCTTTTCCTTTTTATGAGATGATAGAAACAACATGTATTTCCTGACATTGTATACCTGTGCTATTGCCACAGTTGATGGGTACAATATTTGTGCAACACCCTAAGGAGAAATTCATAAAAAGGAAATAGTTGAGAGATATATCCATATTATTACAACAAATATATTCATCTGTTCAGATTCTCTGCTTTCCACTTTTCTCCAGCAAAATTGAGTTTGTCAGGTAATAAATAGTTTTTAAGGCCACCAGATAAGACATCTAATTTTAACTTTATTTTACTTTTACTATAACATTTTATCAGAGTATTTAACTATGTTGCTTCAAAATTATACATGTGTCAAGTAGGAGAGTCCTGACTCCTGGAGAGCCTCTCTGGGAGAAACTTCCACTAACCTCAAAAATGTTTTTTCTTACATTACTGGTATTTTGGAGATTTTTCTTTATTTACAAAGTTAGAGGGACTGTCACAGAGAATCAGTTTAGTACTTCTTTTGACTTTTGTTTGTAGTATTTCCAAGTACACTATGAGATACTCACCATAAATATTCAAAGAACTAGGTGCTATTGTTAGTGCCTTTATTCAAGTATAATTAATATACAAAAACTGTACATATTTAAAATGCACAATTTGATCAATCTTGATATAGGCAGATGCTCACTAAAACATCAAAGTCATGATAATCACATTGAATAACTCAAATTTATTGTTGTTTTATATTTGTTTTCCTAGTAAAAATATTTAAGCTATGCCCTTAATAAACTTTAAAGTGCAATCATATTGCTAACTGTAGGCATTATATTATACCACAGGTATCTAGAAACTATTTTCTTTAGGATAACTGAAGTTATATATCCATGGAACATCAGAGAAGAGAATATGTTATTGATTCAAGTTGCTAGCAATTATTTGTAGTCCTAGTTAATCCTAGTAAAGAAGTATGAAAAGTAGAAAGCAAAAACAAAAACCTTACATGAAAATGTAACTAATAGAGTTAGTAAAAGCAACTATTTTACATATACAGCACGAATAAATACGTTATATCATCCTAAACAGAAGTACCTTCTTTCTTTATAGGAATAAAATTTTCGTTGTCTTTTAAAAATGTGTGTGTGCATCACACACATCACATGCATACAATTTTCATTTAGGCTTGGGAAACTTCTGAAATTATAGCAGTGTCATGAAATAGCGGACCACAGAAAAATCCATTTGTTGATGAGGGATTTGTGTCACTATTTGATGCTATACTCATATTTCATGTGAAAAAAATTGCTTTGAGCTATATTTGTTCACCAACCCTCTAAAGGTTCAAAATAATTATATTGAGAAAATGAAAAATATACACAGGTACATCAATTGTAAGTTGTGGACCAAAATCTGAAAAGGTCAATCTGACATGAATTAAAATTTAGATCAATGTAGCATTACACAAACTCACATACATAAATATTCACAAAATCAATCTTTGAGTATTCTGATTCTCAAGTATTCTACCTGCCCTTACTTGAGTTAATCTCAAGTAATTATGCAATTCATAAAAATAAAAGATATCATCACATGTTTGCAAATAACATCAAAATACTTGGCTACCATATTAAGGCAGAAAAATCTGATCATTTCAATATTTTTGTCCACATAAAACAAATAAAGATATGAATTTTCAAAAAGAATTATTTATTTATTTATTTGGTACAGGCTCCCACTATGCAGCTTGTACTCTAGTGATGCCCCATCTCAGCCTCCCCAGCACTGGAATTAGAGACGTGCACCATCACACCTGGTTTTGGTGGTCAGTTTAGCTTGGGACTGGCATGGCATGTAGTAACGGGGGCTGAACCCAGGCCCTTGTGTTTGCAAGGCTGGTACTTAGACTGCTGAGCTGTGTCCCTAGTTCTATAATAAATTTTGGTTGTGTTACTTATCAGCTAGAGTAATTTTTTGGCACTACTTTACTAAGAGTGTTTGGTAGTGCCATTATGGCCCGGACCCTAGGGCATGTTGAGAGGGCAACTGAGACTGGGAATGGTGGCACATACCTATAATCCCAGCACTTGGGAGGCTTAAAACAGGAGGATCATTATGAGTCCAGTATGTGTTGTGAGACCACGTAGACCTTGTACTAAATACATTAAAAAATAGTGTTTTGTAATTCAAATTGCCAATATTCAGGAGGGGAAGTACTGGAAATCTGTTCACACTGAACTATAGCCCTGGATCTTATATTTAGTTTTGAGACAGTTCTCACTAAATTGCCCAGGCTTGACTTCAGCTTGCAATCCTCTTGCTTTGCCATCCCAGCGTGCTGGAATTACAAACATGTATGACCATGCCTGGCAAATTGTTATTATATCTTAAGATTAAGTCTACATATATAAGTCTTCAGATTTAGAGGTGTTGAATGAAGGCCATACTTAATTATGACTGATTTTGTCTTAAAATTTCCTATTCTTGTTCTATGTTTATTTCATGCAGGAGATATAAAAATAATGGAAACAATTTAAAGTCTTTGATACCACTATCAACAACCAAGAGAGTTTATCTTCTTGTGAAATAATATAAACAGTGACAACACAACTCACCTTAATCTCTTAAATAAACATAATTTCCTCTTTCTTATATTTTCCATTTCTGAAAGTTTCATTTTACTTTCAGAGACAGCGTCTTGAAAGTGTCCAGGATGCCCTAGTTGGGCTTCAAATTGTGATCCTCCTGCTTCAGCCTCCTAGATTATAAGAGTGGGCCACAACCCAGCTTTTAAAACATATTGAGTATTAAGAAATCAGTCACATTAATGAAAGAATAACTTCGTGGTTAAATGAGCAATAAGTTACATTAGTAACAGCAAATGTAGGTCAGTAGGTACATTTTGATTGCCATGTTTAGATAATAGGAAAATATTGTGACAAAGTCCATTCTTGTTATAACAGATATACAACATTGGAAATGCAAGAAAACTGCATGGAGTGTATCTTTAATATTCTTACAATTAATGATTGGTTTCATATTTGTCATTGATTCCTAAGGAAATGAGAAGAATATTCTAATAAAAATTTAAGAGTGTGGCTAAAGTGTAGCATTATGTTATAGTATAAAGACTACCAGATGAAAATACATAACATTTGGTGAAAAATAAAACTTTTACAGCATTCAATGTATTCATGTTCAAAACAGAAGTGAATAGGTCACCTCTGATTTCTTCATGTCCAAAATTTGTTTAAGAAAATTAATATTACAAACTGCTTACTATAGGTTGCATTTCAGTCTTAATTTTCCCATGATCTTTAATAAGATATTTAGTAAATAAGTGATTATCAGCCAGTTCAATAATTCAGTAAATTGGAAATCATTTTTGAAATAAAAAGATTCACATTTTTACCTTTTACCAAAATTTGAAACAAACAAAGCTTATTGCAGTCACTAATATCTCTAGCATTTAAAGCTTCAAGTATCCTCTGGCAAAGTCCCTAAGATGACATCAGCTTTGTGCACAGTGCAGAACAGGTAACATGACACTCAGCATCACGCATTCAGATTTGGTGCACTTTGAAATCCGGAATGTTCAAGTGTTCTTTCTTACAATGATGAGAACTGCGAGAGCTATGTTTCAGTTTCAATAATAAATGATATTATGATACAGAAAACAAGATGATAGGAAAATAGAATACATACTGAAAATCTGAGAAAGCACTTAAATGGACAAAAGAATGAAAAAAGAATTCAAGATGCAATTATGGTACAATTATAAAGGAATGCAATTATTACGTTTTTAAAATAAAATATTTCCTAAAAGTAAAATGATATTTTAGAACAGTAAGTTTTATTGATACTATTTCTTTTATTTTATTTCTATCTATCTGTCTGTCTGTCTGTCTATCTATCTACCTACCTATCTATCTATCTATCTTTCTTTAAGGAAGGGTTTTACAGGGTGTTCAGGGTCTCGCTACTAGATTGAACTTGTAGTGATCCACCCGTTTACAGCCTCCCAAGAGTTCGGATTACAGGTGCACACCACTACGTCTAGCCTCAACTGCCTTCTCAGTGTGTCCCCAGGACAGGGCTGGCCCTGCTGGCCCAGGGATTGAGCCCCTGTGCCCTGCGTCTACTTGCAGGTGCTTTAATCTGCTGAGCTATTTGGCCGACCCTTGATCCTATTTCTTGATACCACATTTCAAAAAGGTTTTATGGGGATTAATGAGGCAGTATCATCAATAACTATATGTAAGATAATGTTTCTTATGAGTCAATTTTATATATTTATAAGTATTTTAATGAGCAACTTTATTTTTTTATAAAAGAATACGTGTGTGTCTCTCATAATAATACAATTCAAATCAGGTTGAGTGGCTCATGCCACTCAGGAGGCGGAGGCAGGAAGATTGCTGTGACTTTGAGGCTAGCCTGGGATAAAAATGGAGTTTAAGACCCATTAGGACTATATACTGTTTTTGTCCCCAAAAGACAAAAACGAAGAAACAATAATAACAAATAAAAATAAAGTTCAAATGAAGATGGGTATCATAAAAAAGATAAACTGAAGCCTTTATCTAGGTAAATGAATGCAACTAGAAACCTAGTCATCAAAGAAATAGATCAGTTCTACATGAGTAAGCATTGCATTGTCTCTCCAATGTCGGATTCTAAAAGATTAAATAAAATTGAAAAGGTACAATAGATATTGTGAAAGGGAAAGAAACTGTTCAAAGGGAGGGAGCGACTGGGGTAAGGGAAAGGAGGAAAGAAGGAAAAAAGGGAGGAAAAAGGATATCTATATGTATATACAGAGTGTAGCTTCAATCACTGTGCTGCTGATTTCTGCTGGTCTATTGAAAGGTGCAGTTAATGCTTCAAGTTTGTTTTGAAGACAATAATAAGCAATATAACAACCATTGTTGAATTCCTATCATTTCATTTAGTGAAATTCTGTATCATTTCTATTTTTATCTTTACTGTTTTTTTATTCTCTAAATAAAAAAAGCCACAGATCTTAAACTTCTGTCCTCCAGAATTTTGAGCTAAGTAAACCTCTTTTCCCATAAATTACTAAGACTTGAGTACTCTGTTATAGCAACAGAAAGTAGAATGGAATACATAGATCCAAGGGATTTTAGGATTCATAATTTGAAGTACTTAGAATTTCAAAGTTTGAAACATATAGTCCATATTTAGTAAGTAGTCATTCATTTGTGAAATAATAAAGGCTATGATATTTGTACAAAAACATGATGAGGGTTTTCTTAACTGCAAATACTATTATCGTTATCAATCATTATAATTGAGATAGTTTTAATAATTCTTATTTATGTGTGGCATAGCAAATGTTCTAAAAATAAAGAATAATAACTACAGTGTTCTTTGGCTTATTTGCAGATTAAAGAACAGCGCACAAATTTTGAGCATTATTTTAATTATAGGAAGGAAAGTGAATTTATCTACATATAATCTTATCTTACTAACTTTTTAAAATATGTCATTATTGCATGCTTAGAGTATTACTTTATAAAAATATGCACTTTTGAAAAATGCAGTAGCATTGAAAAACAAATATGATGGACTTCTTATTCTTAGCAATTTCAAATTTTGTGTCTTTCTGTTGTAACACACTAGTTGTAAAATGGAGTGGGATGAGTTCATGGATATTCCAGTATGGGCACACATCTTCCATCTCCCTGTGGCCCCAGGCTTATTCCTTCAGGCTAGCTTCGACTTTTAAACTTCTAATCGTGTTATATCTTTGTCTTAAGAGAATAGAAAATAAGAAAAAGAATGATAAATGATACAGAATTTCAAAAGAAGATGTTAGGAAATCAATAATACTTATAATATTGCATATTGTTATTTTCTAAGTAGTTATTCCAATCACCAGATAGTATTACCTGAGGTAAAATTGGTAAAAAAAAATATGCATTAACTATTCCTTACAGTAAACCAAGAAAGAAGGAAGGACACACACACACACACACACACACACACACACACACACACACTTCTCACCAATTCTCTTCACCTTTCCTCAGTGCTCTCCTGGCTGCTGTACAACCTTCAGGCTTCAATATTTCATACAGCTCTACCCAGAAAGACATCAGTACAGGGGATGACCAGGATGCTAAGAGTGATTAATATATTTTTCCCTTCTGTTATAGAGAAATTTTCTTTCAAGGACAGCAACTAATGGACACAAAGGTTTTATTACTTCTTGGCCAGAGCTTTATTGCTTGAGAGATCCTAATTCAGGAGAAGGTTGGAGAAGCAGCAAGAAAGGATAAAACTCCAATTTGATCAAATGGGTTTCATCAGCGTGGGATGGGACATTGATGAGCAAAGAAATTCAGATTCCTAGTGGCAACGTCAGGGGATGCATGCCTGTTGGTTCAGCAAATAACTGCAGGTGAAGATAGTTTTAAACTACAGGCTAATTTTCTGCAATACGTTATTAATTAATGCATGTGCCAATAAAAATGAAAATACTTAGTGCCAGAATTAAAATTCTCAGCCAGGTGCATCAGCACACACCTATTATCCTGGCATGTGATAGGCTGAGGCAGAAAGATTTCTGTGAGTTTGGGGCCAGCCTGGGTTACCAAGTTAGTTGAAAGCCAGCCTGAACTGCATAGCAAGAACTTTCAAAATAATAATAATAATAATAATAATAATAATAATAATAATAATGATAAAGAAAAAATAAAATTCTCATTTTATTTTAGTATTTGTTTAAAACATTTATTTATTTATTTGATTATTTTATTTATTTGGTACAAGGTCTTGCTATGCAGCTTAAACTCATAGTGATCCTTCTGTTTCCAGTCTCTCCAGTGCTGGGATTACTGGGGGCCTGTGCCATGACACCCGGTCTCCTTGGCCTGCTTAGCATGCATGAGGGTGTGGATGTTATGGCTTGTGGTGCCAGGGATTGAGCCACAGTCCCTGCACTTGCCAGGCAGGTGTTTATACTGCCAAGCTCTCTCTGGCACAGAAAATTCTTATTTTAAAACTATTGTAATTTTGGAATGAATTTTCTATTTTTTAAGGAAGGTACTATGAAATATTCTATAAATTTTTACTGCTTCTTTATTTTCTCTCTTTCAATTTGAGTTAATTTGAACTTTCAGCCATTTACCAGTCCAATTATTTAAATACAAGATAATCAAATATTGCATATTTTTCATTTGCATTTTAGGATAATATAACAAGAAATATAAAACATAACTTGTCCAATTAATTTGATAATTTGTTGTTAATTTATTCAATAACTTATTGTTGAATTTATTAATTAGACAACAAACAGAAATTATTTGTCAAATTAATTCAATAATTAACACAATGCAGTAACTGCATTGTTCAGTTATTAATCCAGGGCTAAGGAATTAAGCAAAGATGATAAAAATGGAGCTGCCAATAATTAGCTCATCATATCCCACTGATTTAATAACTTTCTTTGGGGACCTTCATTCAAAGCAGTAGTTCCACAACAGGTGCCGAGAAGAGTCTTTATGGGCTCTTATGCAGGGTAATTCTTGATGCCAACAGCAGAAATGATTGGGGAAAAGACCATCTCTTCAGTAACCATAGAGCTCAGAGAACAGTATGAGCTGAACATGCCTAACATGTGGATAAAAATGAAATAGAAGCATATGTTAAAACACTCTAAGTTCTGTTTGAGTGTCCTGAATCGATTTTGTGGCTCCCTCTGTTTCTGTATAATTTATGGACTGTTCTTTCTAGCCTCCTGGTAATGCTGCTCATGTCATCTGAGGCATGCTCTGCCCTTTGTGGAGTCACACCTGGTTATGTTTATGTTGATAATGACTGTATAAGTGTACAGGACTGAAGGCAAAATGGTAAGCATCATTCTTACATAATAAAATATTTTTAGCAGCGCCCGGGTTGGATCCCCAATATGCTCATGAGAAGCTCCTGGGAGGCTGAACACAGGTGGATCACTATGAGTCCAACCAATGTGGTGAGACCCTGTAGATCCTGTACTAAATACAAAAATAAGTAAATACAACATTTTTTAAAATTATGCTAAATTTATGAAGGCTCTTTAGTAGAGTCTAGTAGAATCAATTGATCCATATGGATCAAGTGACATTGAAATAATCAAAATGAAAGTGTGCATAAACAGGATAGAAAACACCAGCCCAAGAGATAGCTCAGGGATCTAAAGTACCTACTTAGGCAAGCTTAGGAAACTGCAGGGACCACGGTTTGATATCCGACACTACATGGTGTGCCAGCACCACTCCCAGTGTAGACTGAGCAGGCCATAAATAAATATATAAATAAATACATAGATAGATAGATAAATAAATAAATAAATAAATAAATTTGAAAAAAATGAGGTAGATAAGACTAAGATAGATAAATATAATACTATTAATCTTGAATTGAATGAAACATTAATGGTGTTATTAATTTGTAATGGCAATGTTATTTCCATTTATGATGAATGAATAAAATATTTTTATAAACAAAATGGAATGACTTCAGCCATAAAAATGAGATCTTGTTCTTTTTTTTATATTTAGTACATTGTCTATATAGTTGACAGGGTACACAGCATTTGCCAGATGCACAGGATCGCAATAGTAGATTGGACTCATAGTGATCCTCCTACTACAGCCTCCCAAGTGCTGGGATTACAGATGTGCTCCACCAGGCCCAGACTGAAAGATGAGAAGGCTTTTTTTTTTTTCCTCTGGTGCTGGCTGCCTTAAGGGCAGGTCTGGTATGTCATGTGGAGCTGGGGATCTAACTGTGGTCCCCTGTGCCTCACTGGGTTTGCCCAAGCCGGCATTTAAACAACTGAACTAATAGTCAAGTCCCCTTGTCATTTTTGACCGCATGGATCTATGCAGAAATCAGTTTAAGTGACATAAATTATATTTTAAAAGACAAGTATTGCATAATCTCAGTCACAAGCAGAATCTGAAAGTATTTGATCTCATAGGAATAGATAGACTAATGGCTACCAGAGGCTAGAAGAGTAGAGGGAAAAAGGGATGAACATAGGTTGACTGATATTTGTTAATTATGGGGAGGAGAAAATTTGGATGTGATGTGGCTGTAGATGACGGCACTACAGGGTGTATTTAAAAAAAGGTAGAAGAAAGGATTTTCAAAATTTGACATGCAAGAAATGATAAAGCTTGAGGGAGACATGTTTACCCTGATATAAACAAAATACACAGTGTATAAGTATCTATATATTACATCTTATCCTATCCTATTAAATTTTCATATTTTATGTATTTTTTAAAAAATTAAAGTTTATGAACAAATTAAAGAGTTAAAATCAAGAATAGTGGTAGTGGTGATTTATAGTGATATTCTATATATGTGTTTAAAATAGTTTTTTGGGGCAAGAATTTTATCATTATCCACTTTGTTTAGGTAAGAAAATGCCTGCAGGATGATGCTAAGACTTCATTCCCCCCAAAGCCAGCTAATTAACGGATCATATGCCAATACGAATCTGCAAAGTTCATTAAATAGAACTTTCTATAAATAAGAAAATATCAAGTCAAAAATGACCAAATGTAAAAGCATTCAACAGAAAAACCAATATAAAGTGCTATAGAGATCTTTATAAACTTATTTCCAAGAGTATTTCTTTACTTTCAACTGAATTCAATTCTTAGACTAATACTGTAGTCTAAGATGCATACAATAATGGCAGAAACCATTTCCTGTATGAATATTTGATAAAATGTGTGGCTAACGAACTTGGATATAACAACATAATGCAAAATAAATTAATATCTTTATCCTATTTACATAAATATTAAAATGTTTTATTATAATGCTATGTCTATGGATTATTGTAATCCCTGTGGATCATCAGAAAATATACAATTATTTACATACATATACGTATTTATATACACATTAGAGTAATACAATTCATCCTAAACTATTGCTTTCTAACCAGAATGTACCAGGAATCTCTGACTGCATATCTACATTGAATTGTAATTACTTAATGTGCTCCAGAAATAGTGGCCAAATATCCAAATTTTGGTCACTTTACTTATTATGAGGCCCTGCCAGTAAGCTCAACAATTGAACAAAAATATGGTATCTTTAATTTTATTCCCTTAGCTTAAGATTTAAAGTATGTTAAAAATTGGACTACCGGTGGAAAGGGTTTTAGGATTTTGGAAACAGGAGAGCTAAATGCAGCGTAAGATTTCAAGTAACACCATGAGCTGAGAACCACTGGCATTAGTCTACAAATTACTTTGGAATATAATTTGAAGCTCCATAATAGATGTACATCTTGCTCTTCCTGTAAGCGGCCTGTGGTGTCCTGTGAAAATGATTCGCTACTCTCTCGACCCAGAAAACCCCACAAAATCATGCAAATCAAGAGACTCAAATCTTTGCGTTCATTTTAAGAATACACGTGAAACTGCCCAGGCCATCAAGGGTACGCATATCCGAAAGGCCACCAAGTATCTGAAGGATGTCACACTAAAGAAGCAGTGCCATTCCGACATTGCAATGGTGGAGTTGGTAGGTGTGCCCAGGTCAAACAGTGGGGCTGGACACAGGGTCGGTGGCCCAAAAAAAGTGCTGAATTTTTGCTGCACATTCTTAAAAATGCAGAGAGTAATGCTGAACTTAAGGGTTTAGGTGTAGATTCTCTGGTTATTGAACATATCCAGGTGAACAAAGCACCCAAGATGCGCCGCCATACTTACAGAGCTCATGGTTGGCTTAACCCATGCATGAGCTCCCCCTGCCATATTGAGATGTTCCTTACTGAAAAGGAACAAAGTTCCTAAGCCAGAGGAGGAGCTTGCACAGAAGAAAAAGATATCCCAGAAGAAACTGAAGAAACAAAAACTTATGGCATGGGAATAAATTAATTATAAAATAAATGCAAATAAAATTTAAAAAAATAAATATACATCTTGTCACTGTGACATGAAAATGTAACAGACTGCTTTAATTGCTCTCATCTCATTAGTATAAATTTGTGTAACTTAATAATCTTAAAGGAGAGCTCCCTTTTGAATTTCTCACCAGGTCTCACTTAACTGGTTGCACAATTGACTTCACGTGTTCAGGAACCAGCAACTAAGTGGGTTTTTTTATTTGTTTGTTTGTTTTGCTTAAAGAGGTCTTTTCCATAACAGGAAGTAAAATTACGTCAAAAATTGAGTTATTAAGCAGAGAAGTAAAATGTGGTTTACAGTGTTTTCTTTAGGTAGTTCTAAGAAAGTGTGTGTAAAATACAAAGTTAACCTCCACCTCACTTTCAGTTCCTTGTGTTTCAGAGCAGTGGCTCAATTCCTGCCAGTTCTTTCAGTATCTCCTTGTCCTACTCTTTCTGCTCTTGCTTGCATTTGATGTCGCTTTCCTTGGTAGATATTGGAACATGTCTCAGACTCCAGTTCCTTCATTAAGTTCCACGTGAAAATCTTGTTAAATGTTTCATGAATTTAATTACTTTACTGAAAAACTGGATTTTAAGTCATACCAATGAATCGATCCCTTCCTCCCTTTCCTCCTATTCTCTCCCATCCTCTTCCCCTCAGAATTTTCTCACAAGAAACTTTACATAGTTTGGGGACCCATGGGATTCTGAGGTCCTCTTACATGAAGTTTGTCAACAAGTTCCTTCCTGTTACATTAGAAATGCTATTGTATATGTTTACATCTGTCACATGCGTTAAAATGTACTTACATTTTGTTTTATACAGTCTTATGGAAAATCTGTGCAGAACTTGAGGTTGTGATATTTTTCATTGGGTGTGAACCATGGCGTGGCTATGCAGACTCCCCAACCACAAGATGCCACTAAGCTTGCAGGCAAACCATCTTGCTATTGGCAGTTGTTTTTATTTCAGATGCAATGCTTGTATAAAGAAACAGAAGCTGTCAGTCATTACAGTGGCAGGCACACAGCTTTGTGGCTGTCTAAGGATAAAATTGGTTTGCTCTGCCTGGGCCCTGCTGATTCCTTTTTATCTCACACACAAAAAAATGGCTTTTGTAAGACATCACTATTCACAGGAAAAACCTCTGCTAGGACAAGTAACGCTAAAAGCTTATTAGGCACCATGCTTAGCATTCTCTACTGAATATCAGAGCATCAGATAATAGATTTACAAAGTACTGGACACATTTCCAAAGTTCTGGGCAATTTTATGAGCTTTACTATTTTTTCCTTCCTTCTCGTTCCTTATTCATTCTGTTTGTGTCTAACATATCACATTATTCACAATAATTGACAGTGCATTATTGACAGCTGTAGAAGATAGGTCCTTTAATATAATGAATATTTAGCACGCAAAAGTGGGAAATAAATTTACAGCTTTATTGAGAAATTTGAGGGGCTGTTTCAAGCATTTAAATTCCTCTTATAAATTTTTACTCTATCAATAAGAAAAACATTTTAATGGTAGCATTATCCGAACAGCAAGGGTGTATAACACAGCATATATGATTCCAGAATATATGACAAATTTACATTTATTTTAAAAGTTTAAGAACATATTTGTAACTTCATTTCCTTCATTATTTGACCTTCTAGCACCACAGTTCATTGAAAAGTTTCATGTAAATATAACAATGCAGGGAAAAATGAGTCCGCCTAAACTGTTTTGAAAATTTCCTTAATTTTATATTACTTATAGATAGTGATAACTCTGTCATGGAAATAAATAAGATTTTCAAAAATATTGATGGATACTAATAAAGTATATGTTAATAAAAGTAATTCATTGTTCCTGTAAGCAGTCTGTAGGAGAAACTTAGAAAAAGCCTGGCCCAAGGAGGTTGATGAGATGGTTCAGCAGTTTAAAGTGCCTGCTTAGGTAAGCTTAGGCAGGCACAGGGGATTGCAGTTCGATCCCTGGCACCACAGGCCATGCCAGCCCACACTCAGGGTTAACTAAAAAAAAAAAAAAAAAAAAAAGCCTGGCCTGAATGGCTAGTAGAACTATTAATTTTTGAATTGTGTTTGTAATAATATTTAGAAAATAAATTGCATGCCTTTTTTAGATGAAGGTAAACAAAATTGCATTTATAAATACAAAAATTTCATTGCAGAGAATAATGTTTAAAGCTGTTTTGAAGATTACCATTGGTTTAGTAAATATTGGAAAACTTTTCTTCAATATTTCTTTTGTAACATCATTAGAATATATTGCATATTCAAAAGCAGTATTAAGCTAACTCAATAATGGTTCATTATCTCCTGGTGACTATGACTGAAACAAAAACAAAAACCAAAAAACATAATAAAAAACCACAGTGAAAGAGCCAACCAGATAGCTTAGTAGACTAAAGCATAAAAAGGTCTAAGGAATAGCCAAAAGCAGGCTACAAGACGTCGAGACGGGAGGTCAGATCAATTCTTAAACAAAGAGTAGTAAAAGTGAATGGAATTCTATCAAAGTTTGGTCTTTATGAAATACTAATACGTAAGTATGTATCATTAGTCCTGACAAAAATCTGATGTGGGTGGCAGAATATTACATAATTATAATTTGCAGAATAATGTCTCTGAGAATTATTTTCGTATTTTCCATAAATCTAAATCTAATCTAAAACAAAAATTTTAGCTACAAAAACCTGCATAAATATGTAATCTATAAAAATAACTTGGTATGCTGAAGTCAAGAGGAATCTTTTCTTATATTTTTATTTCTACCATTTAAGGAAAAACTTCAAAGTGTTTGTGAAATACGTGCCTATGTGATTATATCTTAATCATTTTTCAGATACAGCCACATACCATTCAAAGGTTTGTGTCACATATCAAAAAATACAGATAAGGTCACTACCTATATAGAACTCTTTTTGATATATCATGGGGTAGAAAATGAATAAAACTGTATTATATATCAAAAGATAAAATATGAAGTATATTTGAGTGCAACAATTATCAGATGAAAGTAAAAGCTTTTATATCAAACAGAGCTGAAGAGCGGCCAATGGAGAAATTTTAGCAATCCCAATACTATTTTTCCTATGTAAACATATAAAACTTTCAGCTTATTTTAGTATTAAATAAAAGAGATTTCAGAGTTTTAAGTATAAATGTATTTTCCTCAATTTTCTTAATAATTTATTTTGGACATTCTTCTGCTAGGTTGATCTTTCTGTCTTGATTAGGAGCTAAGAATAGGTTGGAATAAACAGTAAGTTCTGTTAATACCACATCCAGCATAGTAACAAAAACTTTTGATTGGCTCAAGATAATAAATTTTCATAGAACAGAAACAACTAGAAACAAACGAGCAAAAACTAAAACAAGAGTGAAAAAATGAAAAGTTTTAGGCAACATAAAATCCTACCACATCTGCTGCTCTGTCGCGCAGGATTGGAGAAAGCACAAATATGCATCTAGGTAAAGCACTCTTAGACACAGTGTCCAGTGGGGAAGAAAAAGATACAGAAACTTAGCTTCTTTAATATAAGGATTAGGATTGAGGAAATGACTATAAATCCTGGAACGTCAGAGGGCAGCACTTTCAGTGGAAAGAGACTAGGAAAATGAGACTAGGAAATGTCTGGCCATCCATGGACATCTCAAGGAAATTGACCATTTTTCCTTTTAGGTACAGGCTGAAACCCAGTTTTTCACAAGAAATTAAAACCTCGAGTGTTCTCATATTATCTCTGTGGTTCAGGTACTAATAATGTCAAAAATTAACATATGTATTAGTTCCCATTTGGCAATTCTCTGTGCCACCAGTTAAGGAGTTATCTCAGTAAACAAATGGAAGCACACTTCTAAAATATCAACCGGGGGATCAGAAAACTATATATATATATATATATATATGCCAGAAGTAAATTTTAAAAACTAAAGAGCTATCTTAAGGATATGATTTTTTTTAAATTGCAAAACTCTAGATATAGTAATACCTCTTGAATAAACTTCAGTATTTGTAGTATTGATAGCATACAATGATATTAACAATTTAAGAAATAATAGTATCGGTAAAACAATCTGAAAGATTTAAACAATAATGAAATTTAATATTTTAAATTCATACACCAGCCAGGTGTGGTGACGCATGCCTGTAATCCCAGCACTTGGGAGGCTGAGGCAGGAGAATCGCTGCGAGATTGAGACCAGCTTGAGCTACAAAAGTGAGCTCAAGGCCATCCTGAACTGCATAGCAAGACCCTGTCTCAAAAAGATAAAATAATAATAATAATAGAAATAAAAACAGTAAATTCATATACCAGAAAACTAGAGAGACACTATAAAAAAGAAATTTGACAGATGCAATCAAATTTTAAAATGCAGCCGGGTGTGGTGGCACACACCTGTAATCCCAGCACTTGGGAGGCTGAGGCAAGAGGATCACTGCGAGTTCGAGACCAGCCTGGGCTACAAAAGTGAGTTCAAGGCCAGCCTGAGCTGCATAGTGAGACCTTGTCTCAAAAAGAGAAAAAAGAAAAATTAAAATGCATAAAAATTGTTATTCAAATTAAGTAACCAATTAATCAATTCAGTTGCAAATTAAAGATAAATACAGAATACTTTAGTGAACTGAATAGTAAAGGTGAGGATAAAATGTAAATAATGTGGGCTGCGCAAGAAGAAAAAATGTAAGAGAGATGGAAAATATGCAGGTGTGGTGGACTATGCCTTATTCGCAAGACCGAAGTGGCTGAGGTAGGAGAATCCACATGAGTTTGAGGTCAGCTGAAGCTCCATCCTGGGCTAAATATCAAGACTGTATCTCAAAAAGATAAATAAGATGAAAAATACTAAGGTCTGAGATGGTGGCATGGTGACACACACTTGTCATCTCAGCACTCTTGAAGGCTGAAGTCAAGGATTGCAAATTCCAGCTCACCCTGGACAGCTAAACCTCCAGCCAGTAAGTACAGTGAAACAACCTGAAGCTGTTTTAAAATAATTTATAGTTAAATGTTGTGAAGTCACATCAGAAAACTTGAGACTTTAACAAAGAAGAAATTTGAAAAAAACAAAAACAAAAATGCAAGCAAATCTTATAATGGATTAATACTGTTGTTAAAATTAAATATTCAAAAAATCATTTCAGTTGCATACCAGACATAGACAGAGTACATTAGTGAACTAAATAGTAAGTGTGATGACATAACTCAAAACTAAGGCCAGACAGGACTTGCCCTCAAAGAAGCCAGTTCAGGAGACAAGATACATTGGAACTGTAGGTAGGTATATCCATTGAGAGGCACAGCTCAAAACAAAAGATGAAAGACATGCAACCACATACTTCCCTAAGGGCACACAACAATAATTAACATTCTACATAGGCATTATTACCTGGGGAAAGTCAGAAAGTTACTGATTTACACCTTGCTGGAAATGCCCTGTTCTGTTTCATTTGTACTAGATGACCTGCTTCCCTATTACCTGAGTAATAATACTTACAGTATTATTGACTGACAATAGGTTTGTTCCACTTCATGTGTACCTTGTGATTTCCCATTTTTCCCCATCTTGGACCCACTTTCCTTTGTGGTTTTGTTCCATAAAAGTTCCTGGAAAAGGCAAGATCTTTGGCAACTCACTCAGGACCCCTTTAGTCTCTCTCAGGCAGATTCTTTCTTTCTGCAATAAATACATTCTGTTCTTATCCTCCAATGTTCCTAGATTGGAGAAATTTATTCTTTTATTTTGGAGGACATGAACTCATTCCAGATATCTAGCAGGTTGGGAGTTTCTTTTGCTTATTTCAAAAGCATTACAATTCAAGTGAAAGTTAAAAAAAAACTCTCTCAAAATGTCTTGTATGGTTTATGATTGCATCATTTCATTTTGCATATCCAACTTCAACGGGATTTGCTAAGAACAGATTTTAAGTTTCAAATTTTTTGGCTCTGAAGGACAATGCAATATCTAAAAAGTGTATTACTAATTTCGCTTTTCTTGCTTAGGTTTTCAAGCTTTGTCGCAGTATTGTTTGTGGGACTTTTTAATAAAAATTTGAATCATAGATGAATATTTGCATGAATTATCTTTCTTCCTTTATATTTTGCAAAACTTTATTAAAGATCATTTAAAAATAGATCTGTTTCTGATATTGAATAATGTTTTGTAATGACCTGTTACCATTATGGATATTTGAGAATCATAAGAACCTGGGCACCACTTGGCATGTTGCCTGGATAGTGAACAGAATAGATTTCTATTTTTGCACAAAAATACAAATTTTGAAAGTCATCATGCTACAAATTGTTTTGAAGCAACTTTACTTGATATAAATAGCTTCAAATCTGAGCGCACTGGATAGTTTGCAGAGTGTGATTGATAGTTTTTCAAACAGAATTAGTTTTCCAAATGTTAGTTTTAACACATGCAATTGCTTAAAATCTTATTTAAATCATATCAGGAGCCTATGTTATAATTTTAATTGCACTAGTATTTGCCATTTGTCAAAATTATGGTGCAAGTTTTCACTTAGTTAATTTCTTTCTGTTGGTAGAGCGATTTTTTTTAGCTCTTTGTTAATTGTGGGGATTTGTCTTGCTTCCTTTAAAATGTGTAGTTTCTATATTACTTAGAGAAGTTTTAAAGATTCATAGCCTCTCTTCAGCTGTAACACTTGAGAATTCATATATTGAACAAAGTACTTGTCATTGTATTTGTTTCTCTTGAAATTGTATAGATGAACATTGGTTTGAGTGTGGTGCTGATGGCACCCTTCCATAGCTTTCCCACACAGCTTACTTCATGCATTTTTGTTTAGAGATGGCTCCTCGCAAAGGGGGTCAGGCTCAGCTGGAACTTGAGATCCTCGTGCCTTAGCTCCCAGCACACCGGGGTTAGATATGCACTACCACACCTCGCTAGTGGTAATAATTTTTAAGTCTCTTTACTTATGAAATTTTCAGAAAAAAATAGACAGAAAAAACGTATTAACATCAAGGTGAAAATTTGATCATCTTTTCAAAATCAAGGTCTACTATAGAATAGGAACTGGAAATAGCTCTGCATGGCAGCATTGGCATACAAGTATTCTGAAATCACTTATAAAATTACTGGCTTAATACTGCAAATCATTGCTTCACCACAAATTGTCATAGTTGAGAGATCAGGAAATCAGCCGAAGTGTGGCACAGATGTCCGCTAATAGAAAGTCAAGCAATATGTTGGTTTTGGTCTCAAATGTCCAGACTCACCGTATTCATTTTGGCAATGTGAAATCACATATGTATGCCTTGAGTCTATACATGAGAATTAATATAATGCTTATACATGACAAAGAAATCAGTCATCTTAGATCATATATCAGCATAATCACTATCATTATTATTATAATGAAAATATAGGCATGGGGTAAAAACAAAACTATTTATGCTAATCACTAAAAATTGATTTCATGTGAATAGGTTGAATAAATAAATACAATGCAAAAGTATACCTTAGACTACATTTGTTTTTCTTATACTTGATTCTAAATTGTAAGCAATTTAATTATATCAATTCAGCTTGATTGTGTGCATAAATGCAATTTAGCTTTTCTTTTACAGTCTATGATGAGCCCTATAAATGATCTGTTTCTCTGTTAGCCTAACACAATTACCACTTTTAACACAAAAGATATTTATTTGGTGGTATCAGGGAGTGAATGAGTATTTTATTTTATTATGTATTTAGTACGAAGTCTACAGGGTCTCACTACACAGATCACACTCAGAGTGATCCTCCTGTTTTCAGCCTCCCAAGTGCTGGGATTACAGGCATGCACTATCATGCCCAGTCTCAGTCAGTCTCAGCACACCTGTAATCTCAGGGCTGTGGAGGCTGAAAATAAGTGGATCACCATGAATTCAGCTCAGTAGTGAGACCCTGTAACAACCAAATACTCGAAAAGAAAAGAATACAAAGTTATGCTATATCTTAATATTCTTGCTTTTAAAACTTAACTCTAAAATGTCTTGGTAAAATTTCTTCTGATAAGTACATATTAAGTACTTATATTAAGTACATATATCAAAACTGTACAGGCTATAAAAGTGGCCTTGGCTACAGCTTCTCTACTAGTGTTTACTTCCTGATGTAATTTTCTGTACAAAGTATATTAGTTCTGTTTTACCCCCAAAATAGAGGAGCAGACAGGATTAGACACATAAGAGATTTATTTGGATAATGAGAATAAAGAATAAAGAAAATATTATAGATCCCAATGTCAATTTGACACAGGCACAGGAAGAAAATATGAGTGGGAATACCTTCAGACTCCAGTGAGTTTTTAAGAAAAATGTAGACATGCGTAAGTGTCCAGGAGTGAGGATCATGTGGCAGAGGAGTCCTACGCACCACAGGCCTGCCTTGGCACAAGTTCTGTGTCCTTCCTGGCGATTGGCTAGCAGCAGCTGAAGAGAAAGATGACTTTGCTGCAGAGTAGCTGTGAGCCTTAGGCGTAGCAGCTGGACCAGCGGTGAGCGGCAGTCCCCCGGCAGGATATTGGAGAGGCTCGCTTCCCTGGCTGCGGCTCTCTATAGGCCACAGATGGGTGTTTTCCTCACCAAGAGAAAGGTCTTTCTGAGTCTCCAGATGATATATTTTAACCTTATTTCTAAGACAAAGAGTTGAATGGGCATTTGTTGTTGTTTTATTCTATTTCATGATTTTTTCCTTATAAAGTATTAAAATTCTAAAATTCTATGTAATTGAAATAATCTCTTTATTGTTAAATTCGTCTATAATAATTTTCAGTGCTTGAATGACCAGATTTTCCCCTTTCTTCTATATAGATTTGTGTTTGTCTATTCCGTCTATCTATGTAGCTTTGGAGGCTTTTACAGAAAAATTTATCGTAATTACTATGAGTAAATTAACTGGACTATAAAAGGCTATTCTGAGGTTTAAAGTTAGAAGTCTTATGCTCATCTTGTTTTACAGCATTACAGAAAGGTTTTTACAGCAAAAAGTAACTATATATATTAATCATACACACATTTTTTCTTAATTTAATTTAAAAAATACATGGATTTTCTCAGACAAGAAATCTTAATTGTAATTCTAGAGTTACATAGATATTGTATTTCCATGTCATATAATTTAATAATAAAACATAACATCTACTTTTTATTATTTTAATGTTATGATGTTTTAAATTAGCAAAATTTATTCATGAAACTGTTCAATACTGAATATATTTCTTTTTATTCAAGTGGAAGTTAAAGTGTAATTTGGTAACAGGACGACTATTAAACTACTGACCTAGTGGGTTACTCCTCCATGCTTTTATGAAATACACCTAATTATGGTGATGCATGCCTGCAGTACCATCACACTTGGCTGTGAAGCACGAGGATCCTATGCTTGAGCCCAGCCTGGGAAGCCTAGAGATACAAAAACTAATCTGAAAATTTAAACAATGACAATGATGATGATGATGATACTTAAAAAGGACCGACAGTGACAATCATTGAAAAAGGATTAAGTTCAATTACCAGTACTGAAAAGGGAGGAACATAGGAACTTAATAAATTGAGTCTAGGGGCTGGCAAGGTAGTTCAGTGGACCAAAGTGCTTGCTTAGACAAGCTTAGGCAAGAGAAGGGACCGAGGTTCAATCCCTGGCACCACATGCCACACCAGCTCTGCCCCCAAGGTGGGCTGAACTGGCCACAGTCTAGGCGTAGTGGTGTACCTCTGTAATCCCAGATCTGGGGTGGCTGAAAGCAGGAGGATCTCTACGAGTCTGAGCTACACACCACATACATGTGTACATACATACATACATACACTGAGTCTAGTCTGGGTATATATACTTTCTTTTTCTTTTATTTTTTGTGGGACTGAGGTTCGAGCTCATGACCTTGCACTTGCCAGGCAGGCACTTGTGCCACAGAGCTATTCCCCCCAGACCCCATATACTTTTCTATTTAACAAAAATTAAACATCTTCATCTGAGGAAATATTTTAACTAATGCTAAACATAATTTTGATTTAAAATTAGTTTTAAATTTTTCATCCTTTTCAATATTTTATTTTACTTGAGTTTTATTTACTTCTAGTATTATGGTGGTGTGACATGAATGGGTATTATATACAATTTCAGTGTTTTAAAAATTTTATTGAAAGCTGTTCTGTGGCTAGCCACATGATCTATGCTGAAGAATGTTTCACGTGCTGAAGAGATGACTGTGTATTTTATGTGTATTTATGGATAGAATGTCTCAGAGACATCTGCTAAGTATATTTGGTACAGGTTGGACTGGATATCTGTTATTTTTGTAGATGTTTTTTGTTCATTGTTGAGTTCGCTATTAAAGTCCCCAAATATTACTGTGTAGGAGGCACTTGCTGTCTTTCATTCTTTCTCCTTATCTCTTTTTTGTGTGTGTGTCCCATGGTATATTGGTATTTGTCCATATATTATATTTAGGTGTCTTGATAGTGGAATATCAATCGAGAGAGAGAGAGAGAGAGAGAGAGAGAGATTTGGAATTGTTACTTCTCACTAAATGCATCATTATATAACGACTGGGTTTTTCCTTTCTTTTTTTTTTTTTTCAGTATTACTGATTTAAAAGTTTTTTTTTTTTTTTTTCTTGATATAAATATGTCTGCCCTGCTGTAAGTATATCTGTTTACTGGTACAATTATGCCTGATGCAGTTTTTCTGTTTTCCCTGGATTCTGTTCGATTTGCATGGACTGTGGGATTCTCCATTTCCAGTCTGTCCTTGTCTATAGAAGAAAACTTTTAGGCAACTAGTTCTTCCCTTTGCTCTGTCTTGCCAGTAACACCTGCCATTGCATTTTTCATTTTGCTTGGTCTAATTTTCAGGTCAAGATTTTCTGTCTACTCTTTTAAAATCCACCCGCTTCTTTGTTAGTGTGTGCAGTGGGCTCAATCATTAATTCCTTTATATTGGAGTTTCCTTTTAGGAGTTGCATAAATTCTTAATCTCAGAGTCGGTCGTTAATCTTGGTTGTCAGTTCGGGGGATTTAAGAGTGCCTGAGTGATGATGGGGCTGGGAGGGTCTGGCCCCGGTAGCGCCTTATGGGCTGCTAAGGGGTGGGAATGCTTGCGGGAAGGGGTCACAGCCTCATTCCTCCTAAAGGGCTGCTTTTCTGCGGCTCCTCCCCTGCTCTCTCCCTGCCCGCCACCGCCCAAGGCGAAGCTTTGCAGCCCAAGCCTTTCTGCCATGCTACCTGTCTCGCTTCAGGCCCACAGCAACAGAGCCAGCGAGTTGCGTTGCGGACCGCAGCAGCCCTAAGCCAGAGCAGACTGTTCCTCCTTGGAGTTGAGCAAAGCAGGCAGTCTATACTGACGGTGGAACAGTGACTCACACAGGCTGATTCCTGACCCCTGACTGCTCTCTACTCAGTCTCTGGTAAAGCGAGGCTTTCTTTAAAGCTATAGGGAAGCATTCTACCACGGAACCTCTTTTTCAGTCCCCAAAATATGGATTCTTGAACTGGGTTTACAAAACCTTATTTTACGTTGAACTGTTAATAGTTACGTAAACATAAATAAGATATTTTGACTTTGTTTTGATTTCTTTACTGAAAAACAAAGGTGAAAATAATACTTAACTCACTGAATTCATATAACCACTTTAAATGGTGCTATGTACATCTTAAATGACATGGTTTTATGGGCTTCTCAACTTCCCATGGGGCTATAATTTGATAAATTACTTGTAATTCTAAAATATTATGTGTAAAAATGCTCTTAACATACTACCTTTCAAAATATTATAGCTCACTAACAAAGCATGCTCTAGGGGTAAGTTTACTCTCCTGGGCTTGGGGCTGCTGGGCTGTAGCTGTAGCTCACTGCTACTGCCCTGTGCTACGCACACATCATACTGCATATATCTAGTAGAGGAGAAGAAGGAGATTCGAAATTCGAAATATGGTATTCAAAATTGGAAGAATGGCTTTTTTCTTCAGCATGCCTTGATTTTATAACATACACTCTAGAAAAGTCCAAAACATCATAACCTGGGTAGCATCTGTATCCAAATATAATATCTAAAATGAAAATCGTATATATCTATATCTACATATATAGATATAGATATATATGATTTTTTTGGAGACAGGATCTTGTTGTGTAGTTCAGATTGGCCTTAACTCAGGGTTTTCCTACTAGCTCAACTATATGAGTGGGATTACAGGAGTCTGCCACTATGTCCAGTGAGTGTTTGTTTATTGTTATTTTTTTTTATAATCTCAGCGTTCATTTATTTATTTTTAATTTTTTTTTTTCTTGTTTCAGAACCTTTGTTTACTCACTCATTTTTATAGCCGGCTCAGCCCGCCCCGAGGGCAGGGCTGGCACAGCATGTGGTGCTGGGGATCGAACCGTGGTCCCTGAAGTCGCCCAAGCTTTCCCAAGCAGGCGCTTTAGACCACTGAGCCATCCCGCCAGGCCCCGAGTGTTTGTTTAAAAATGACAAATGTTCTAAAAACAGTGTACATTAAATAAATTTTAGGTGGGTATTAAATTACTTGTATCATATTTGTCACAATATCTAAAGACCAGGAATGATCTAATTGGTTGTATGCTAAATTGACAAGTAAAAGAGAGAACTTTGGAAAACTTGGCAAGTGACAGTATTTTGAACAATAAAAAACTAGCTTTATGTTGTGGCTAATAATGACCTATTTAGATTCCTTCATCCATTGACTCATAAAGCATAAGCTCTGTTGGAAATCAGTAATGAGGGTTATTCACTCTTCCCTAAGCACTTGCGTGGGTATCACTCATCTCATTTCATCCAAATTATTCTGGCACCATCATGAGATCTCTCCTTTTTTTAATTAATGAATTGCTTTTGTTAGCATAACTTTAAAAGTTAGAAATATATATTTTGCTTTTTAAATAAATTTGTTTTAAATATGTTTTATGTTGATACCTCCAGAAATTCATGTAGAAATGATCACTTCCATGATTAGACTAATTTTTATTAAGCTTCTTAATTTATTGACATAAAACAGGATTTTTTTTCAGATGTTAGATTGTGTTCACGTTTGCATAAAATTCCAAATTGCGTTTTACTTGAAGTGTAGTTTTTGTTGTAATGTATCTGATCACAAATGAAATAATTAAGAGAAAAGAACAATGTGAGGCAATGTGGACGCTATTTTTCTAAGGTGCTTTAAAAATGGTCCAAAAATGCCTCATTGGCAGTGTGCAGCAACATTAATACAAAAAAGAAGGTAATCGTAGACTGATGTTTAAAGATAAAAAGAAAGCAAACACAGCTGTGAGGAGTGTATGTTCAAGGACAAATTCATCTGCTTTTTCTCCGTGTTTCACTGTCTTTTTATTAAACTTTCAAAGCATGCTCTTCATTTGGTGTCCAAAATACAAAATGGGACAAAGAAAAAGCACATGGCACTGTGATAACTCAACTACTTAATTGCATCTTCAAAGAAAAAGGAAAACAAACCCATTCAATAAACTATTAAGGAAAAGGAGTAACTTCTGAATTAGCATGGGCTCTGTTCCTTTCTACTCTCCTCCAAAGTATTTCCAAAAGAGGAAACAGATGAACAACTCATTGAAAGTATTAAGCCTAAGACCAATAGAAAAACAAATGTGAAGGCTTGGGATGGCTATCAAATAATATAAGTTACACTTATAGAAACCACCAGTGGCTGATACTCTCCTCACCTCATGAAATGATAGTAGACTTGCACAAATGAGGTGACTAAGAGTTTAGTTATTTTTCCCCCCACTCTTTTCCCAAGACTTAAAGAAATGCAACATGTACCAAACAAAAAAATTTTTGAGCCAGCTTTTTCCTTGATTTTGCAGCTGCCTATTCAAAATGAATATCCATTCTATGTTACTTTTCTCTTCAGAATTTTTCAAAGAACACAACTCCTATTAATTAATTTGACAAAAAGTATTAAGCATTTGTCAACATCATATTGCACTATGACAGGTAAAGTATTTAGTGATAAATGTCTGAAACTCAAGTAGGAGCTGAGAAAAATCTGTATGCTATGCATGTCAGTGCTACAAAAATGCGAATAGCCTTTCTTTTGCTGTCCAGATTGCTGGCTGTGGGCAAAGGGCATAAGCTCAATTTTATGCTTTGTGCAGTACCTGTCCTAGACATGACTTCAAGAAGCCTTCACATAACACTACTTTTAAAAGTTGATCAGAGGGTTGTAGCCTTATCTAACAGTGTAATAAGTAAGCAAATTTAGCCAAAAGAAGTATATTACCCTAATTGAACCTCACTATTTCTGTTATTTGGTAAATGTGATCTATGTTACTTCACAAAAATACAGATAAATGCATGGAAGTCAATAGATTTACCACGGGACAGAACAAAATACAAATAGAAACACTGAAGGGGAGCATGTCTTCATAATGACCTTCACCTTGCGTGGGACATAGTAAATGTGCACAAATTATGAAAGGGTAAGCTGTCATTGTTGAGATACATGGAATATAAATGTTGGCACATGTAGGAAAGAAAAAACAGAGAGACTGTAGATCAAATGACTCAATTCTAAATGGATAGATCGATGCTACCAAAATCCCCAATGTATCTGTCAACAAGACATAGGTGAGGAAAATAAGAGTTTAACAATGTAGATATGTAGTAGTAGACATTAGTTTTATGGTTATTTTTTTATTTTATTTTATTTTATTTTTTGCGGGACCAGGGTTCAAACTCACGACCTTGCACTTGCCAGGCAGGCACTTGTGCCTCGGAGCTATCTCCCCAGCCCCCAGTTTTATGGTTAAATGTTAGAATTCCACTGTTGTGTTGTTTAAATGGACCATTAAATAACAGTTTAATAACTAGTTTTGTTGAAAAGCTTCATCATCTTATTATGGAGACATGTAAAACTGGTAGACAGTAGTCTAGCCTCATCTATATCCGGTAAAAAAGCTGTCACTAGGACAAAGAATGTAAAAGTCCTTACCAACCACGATAAAAATGAAATATTGTAAGAGAAATACCGACTACGATAAAAATGTATATGAATCACAAATTTTGTGTAAAAATGAGGGCTCATCTTCAAACTTGGTTTATCATAGATTTCTATTAATTTTTACATATGGGATTGCAAAATTTAAAAGCAAATCTTTCTACGTAGAAGGCATATAGTATAGGGATACAGAGATAGCAAGTCTAAGCTGCTGCCTAGGAAAACACAAGGACCAGGGGATTTATCTGCACTGCCTCATGCAATGCCAGCCCAGCCCTAGGCACCACTGAGCTGGTCACCAAGGCCAGTTATGTTGGTGCATGCTTGTAATGCCAGTATGGGGCAGGCTGAACCAGGAGGATCATTTGGAGTCCAAGCTGCATAGTGAAACTCTGTATCAAATACATAAAATTAAGAAAGAAGTATATATGATATAGAACAGCATAATGAAATGTTATAAACATTGCATGTGTCTTACTATGATTTTAATTTATAAACATTTTTATGATTGTGATTTTTACTTTTATACATTTCTAATTAGAGTGGTACTTCAGTTCATGAATTTACCTTGTTCTACAATTTTAGAAAAGATGGCACAATTTTCATTTGTGTGGGTAAGAAGGCCCTGGCCTAGTTTGTTACCCAATGCAGAGTTTGTAAGCTAATGGAAATTTTTGTCAAATGCTTGTTTGTCAAACAGGTTGCCAACAAAAGTGTTTGTGGAATAAGGTAAGACTATATATAACTGTTCTTTCTCAATCTTTATGAGATCAGTTAAGATTGTTTTCTTAGGGCTAGGGGGATAGCTCAGCAGTCTAAGCACCTGCCTGGAGAAAGCAAAGACCTAAGTTTGATCCTTGGTACTGCACGCCATGCTAGCACTGGAATCCTGGACTCACTGTATCAGACACTGAAACCAAGCATGGTGGTGGTACATGCCTGCAATCCCTTGGGCTGTGGAGGCTGACATTGAAGGTATTGCTATGAATCTGAACTGAACAGTGAAACCCTGTATCTAATAAATATAAAGAAAGATTTTAAGAAAAGATTGTTTCTTAATTTTTAGTTTTTGTGGAATTAGTTGTTTCTGAAACAAAAGCTTTCACATGAGGCGTATACCTAAACCTATGTATTTTTTAATGGTGAAGCAAGGTCTTGCCAAGATGACCAGTTTGGACTGGAACTTTGCAATCTACTTGACTTCCCCCACAAGTGTGCTGGGATCACACACAAATGACAACATGCCTAATATTTAGGCAAAATAAATATGAAATAAAGCAAATGAATGTGAAATAAAATATAAAATATAATAAAATCTACCCAATGGAAATACAGTAGGATAATAAAGAAACAAACAGTATGACAAAGAATATTAACCAAGAATGGTTGACTGGGGTAAACAATAGGCACATCAGGTACAAGAGCACATGTATAAATAAATTTGTTTATCACACCTATATTTTTGTTTTAGTATATTTTCTCCCAAAATGCTCAAAAACCTAAGTTGGAGTGTCACCATCAACTGTAAGTTGACATTACAAAGTGCGAGTCTGAGTGTAGTTTGGATAATTTTTGATAAACTTCTCTGGGAAATAAATTGGTATCACAAGAACTTAGTTTGAAGAAGCAAGTGGCATCAAAGGATGTTTCCATGTACTTTGTTTACAAGGGGAAAGTTATTTTTAGTGACAACTTTAGTGTCAAATTTAGAACACAATTGTTTTAGGAGCAAAATATCTAATTATACAATGTATGTTATAACTAGAAATGGGGGATTTGATGATTTGCAGTCAATGAAAAGAGGAAATTCTTTCTACTGTAGCAAGAATAAACCAATTTAATGTGTCAAAAGCAATAGAAACAAAATGAACTCATTAAATTTCTTCCAAAACTGTTCTGTTTCCTACTTCAGCACCTTGTTAATGTCAACTAATTTTCAAAGACAGAAAAAGTTAACTTTTGAGTCCCAAACTTTTATCATTACAGTCCTAAGCCCTCCACACTGCACAGACCATACCAGGTGGTGGAACTAAGAACTTCCAAAAGGGCTGGGAGATCCTTCCTGGGTTTTTGTTAGTGAGTAGTGGCTATTCTTTGATGCATCTGCCCTTTTGATTTTCTTAATTATTGTCTTTAGTTCTTATTGTCCAATCTCTCAGTATCCAATTCTATGTGTTAATAATTCTCTAAAACAAGGCTGCTTCAATTCTAATTATAATGTGGATTCTGTTCTCTAATTGTGATTTTTTGATAGATTTCTATAAAGTCACCAAAAAGTGTAGCTAATATATAAAATGAGATCTGCTATAAATGGATTCATTGTTCTTCCCACTGTAATATACGTATAGTTTTCATTAACAGTCAATCTGTTTAATAACTATTGTTCTTATTGTCTTTTTCTTTGTATAGTTTTCTGTATCTTGACCACAAACAAAAAGAAAATGAAAATGAAGCTGCTGTTTTCTTTCTTTTAAAAATTTCCCTCTTGTCAATTATACTGCATGTAATGCCATCTTACTCAAAGTTTACGGAACCCATGTGCTGGCATTCTCATATTCCTTAAATGGTGTTTCTCCTCTCTACTTTCTGTTCGAATTTTACTTGTCAATAGTGAGGGCAATCCTAAAATTTATCAAGCAGTGTACATGGAAGAAGGTGCTGTTTGCAATGTCACTAAGGTGACAGGTGGAATATACACCTCATGGTTATACTTTCCCCATGCAGGACAGAACTACTTTTGGAATGCTGTACCATAGACAGTGATAATAGACAAGTGAATGACTAAGTCTGAATAATTAACAAGATAACTTTCGTGCATCTTGTTTATAGAGCATTGGTGTCTTTTTGCTTTCTACAGTGTACCTTGCTTATACAGCACTTTAACTTTTTCTGATTGTTATGTATAACACTGTAGCTTTATGTTCTGTTGTACATTACAATACTGCATATAAGAGTTATGAAAATTAAAGCAAAGTCATCAACTTGGAGTCTCCTTTGGCCATGTCTCTGTTCTCATTACTATAATGTACCTGCTACACACAATTCCTCATTCATTTAGTGAACACTTCATTGAATCTATTTACTTGAGCTGAACTCAGGTATTAAACATGGAATTATAATATTTATGCAAGTACATTGATCAGTGCCATAAATCTTCATTGACATTGATTCTATATTTTACCTTAATTTGTATTTATAGATCAGAACTTACAAAGTGGTAATATTGATTTTCCACATAAATTCAAATTCTACCAGGTAGTTCACTGAATAGTTAGAAGAATCTTTTGAATTCCATGAATATTAAGAGGCAATTTCCATATTTATTTTTCTGTTTTATGTCTTGGAAATAAATGAATTAAATAAAGTTTTAAATTTCACTTAGCACTACTGATAAAAATAAGTTCTACAATTGCAGTTTTTAGTGTTTTGTTATTTTTAGAGGAAAGGAATGTGTATGTGCTTTGTGTTCTTAGAAATATAAACATTCATTTCTTGCATAGTTAATACATTTCTATAGTCTATGTTATATATCTTATAGGTCCTTTACACTTGCCCACTTTTTCAGTGCTAACTGTAGAAATAAGCAAATAAAGGTAGAATTTTGTTATTTTTTTTATTAAAACATCCTAAACATCCATTGTGTTAATATATCAACCTATGCATTGATTTTAAAATGAAGTTTGACAACTTTTATAGGAAGACAGAAAAACTGGAGAAAAAAATAATAATATCTATCACTTAAAGTCACATTCCAAATACACGATTTTTCCTCAAGTTACTAGTTTACAAGTTTCACCGCCTCAGATGAAAAATTGTGATGGGCTAGTATCAGGCCTGTGGTTGCTTTTCTTTCTTGCTATTTCTGGTATGAAAATTATAATGGAAGAACTTTTTCTTTCATGGGAGGTTATAAGAGAGAGAATGGAGGAATGAGGAGGTCATTCCTCTAACTCACCTTGAGGTGACACAGCACTGGCCCCATGAACTTGATAGGTCTTTTAACATGATTTTGCCTCTCGATAAATTTTCTGAATTTGATGATCACTGAGGAGCTAGCAATGAGTCATGTATAAACCTTTGTATAAGAATTAAAGTACTTTGTAACTTTTAGTGATGTTTTCTTTCGTTAGCCACATAATTTCCAGTGATATCTTTAATTTAACTTTCCTAAGTTATTTTTATTTAAATATATTCAGTACAGGGTCTACAGGGTCACACTATGTAGATCGGACTTGTAAAGGTCCTCTTGTTTACAGTTTCCCGGGCTCTGGGATTACAGGTGTGTGACACCACACTCAGTCTCAGTCGCCATCTCAGCACTCGCAGGGGCAGGGGCAGCATGAGGTGGTGGGGATCAAACCCCAGCTCCTGTGCCTTCCTAAGCAAGTGCTTTAATTTGCTGAGATATCCGGCTGGCCCTTCTAAGGTCTTTTTTTCATCTCCAGGAATCTTTGTTTCTTGCCGCATGGTTCACCCCCGAAGAGATATTTTATCCCAAAAATCCCCATGAGGGTTGCACCCTTGCTGTATCTCTTACTATGAGCTGTCTGGCAAAGATATCAGATCAATGCTCTCCTTTCCAATAACTGTAGATGCCAAATGTTGGTGAATTTTCCATGAGACACTAATTAAACCTTCTATGATTTCATAGTGTTTTGATCAATGGAAGGTAAAATGAAACATAAGCTCACTCAGGGTCTGTTGGTATACTCTAGGACAGTGATGGTGAGCATTTTAGGCCCTGCTGTGGCACTCATGCTAGGGCCACCACCACTGTCCTCATCTATCCTACAGCTCTAGCTATTCTCAGATCCTGTGGAGTGAATGAAAAAGGAAACAAAGAACACTGAAAAAGTCAGCACATTTTTCATTTTAAGCAGGGACAATCTTGCTTCAAGAGCTTAACGATCTTGAACTTTACTGTACAATGTGACTTTTTTGCTGTTTTTAAGCATGCTAAGATAAATTAATGCTTTTATGATGATTAACTAATTTTTAAACAAACTGAATTTCATTATATAATTTCATGGTATAATTAATGATAGGACACTTTATGCTTCAAGTACTCAGATATTTTCAAAAGTATTTTTGTCTGTTTTCTCAAGAAGCACACTCCAATACTCAGGATAAGCTTGGAAACAACATATGGAAGAAACACTTCCAGGGAAAACCAGAAAGGAATTGCAGAATATGGAAGAGAAAGCAGAAGAAAGCCAGAAAGAGTGACAGTTCATGTTAAAATGCTTTAAACTATATCTGGCTCCCAATCGTGTACGAGAACTCTGGAATCCAGATTTCATTCTAACTGGAGCTGACCTAAGGTAAGAGCTTTTTCTTACTTTTGTCACAGATGTGTCACTCGTGAGGTTTTTTTTTGTTTTTTTTTTTTTTTTTTTTTTTTTTTTTTTTTTTTTTTTTTTTTTTTTTTTTTTTTTTTTTTTTTTTTTTTTTTTTTTTTTTTTTTTTTTTTTTTTTTTTTTTTTTTTTTTTTTTTTTTTTTTTTTTTTTTTTTTTTTTTTTTTTTTGTCTTTTTGAGACAGGTTCTTGCTATGCAGTTGAGGCTGGCCTTGAGCTCACTTTTGTAGCTCAGGCTGGTCTCAAACTCACACCAATCCTCCTGCCTCTACCTCCTGAGTGCTGGGATTACAGATGTGAGCCACCACACCCGGCATCGTGAGTTTTGATAACTCTAGAGAGGAAAGTACTTTGTAGGTTTTCTCAGTCTGGCCTCCAGACTTTATGTGTCTGAGGGTCCTTCTTCCTGAAGGACCACAGAAGGGCAGAATGTGTCTTAAAACATTCAGGTGGAGGGCTGGCCAAATAGCTCAGCAGATTAAGGCACCTGCAAGCAGGTGCCGGGGCCAAGGGTTCGATCCCAAGACCTGCCGTGCTTGCCCTGCCCCCAGCTGTGCTGAGATAGTAATTGTGACTGTGCACAGTGGTGCAAATCTATGATCCAAGCTCTTGGGAGGCTACAAACAGCAAAACACTATGAGTCTAATCAAGTAGTGAGACCCTGAACACCCTTTATGTACTTCCCTAAAATAAAAAGAAAAAATTCAGGTGGAGTCCCAAACATACAGCAGTAACCTCATTTTGATACCATTAATACATTTATTCCTTTAAATCTTGTTTTCATATTTTCTTTTTTTTTTTTTTTGTCTTTTTGAGACAGGGTCTCGCTATGCAGTTCAGGCTAGCCTTGAGCTCACTTTTGTAGCCCAGGCTGATCTCAAACTCGTACCGATCCTCCTGCCTCAGCCTCCCGAGGGCTGGGATTACAGGCGTGAGCCACCACGCCCGGCCTTCATATTTTCTTCATTGATTTTTCATTTAAGTTTTAAAATCTTTTATTCATTTGCTTATTTATTTATTTGGTACAGAATCTTACTACACAGCTTAGACTCATAGTGATCCTCTTGTCTCAGCCTCCCCAGTGCTGGGCTCACAAGCATGTACCACCATGCCCAGTTTCAGTGGCCAGCAGAGATGTGGCACTGGGCACCAAAGCTGGTCCTTGCACCTGCCTGGCATAAACCTAGTCCCCTGAGCTATCTCCCCAGCCCATCTATATTTTCATGTACTTGTGAAATTTGAATTTGTAGAACATTTCCTTCCATAACTGTGTTCATGAAATTTATTTTTAAATAGATTATTACAAACCAACATTGGAAAGTATATCTAGAACGCTATAATGGATTATGTATTATGAATAATTTTCTACTAAAATTGTTACTGCTTGGATCCAAAATGTGTCCTGATATCTCCTGCACACAGAGATAGGGCTTTTGGAAGGGAATTGTGTCATGGGTTGATCTTCTCTATGGATTTACTTTATCGTTCTCAATTGAATGAGTTGGTGGGAGCTGGGACCTTACTGGGATAAGCAGGGGACTCAGGAAACACTATGGCAGGCTAAATTACTGTCCCTAGTGCCTCTTGCTCTTTCCCTCCTGGCTGTCCTAGAATGGACAGCTTTCTTCTCCCATACTCTTGCCACTGTGCTATTTGTACCTGGGACCCAGGCAGCCCTGGGCCGAAGTCAATGGAATCATGACCCCCAAAGCCTCTCTTCTTTTAAATTGTTGGTGTCTGGTATTTTGTTACAATTATAGAAAAATAATTAATATAGAACATTGATACCCACACCTCAACCATAGCCTGGCCTGGATACTAGAAATAGAATTTCCAAACTGGATGCTTGACCTATTGGATTTGATCTTGTTTAAGTTTAGCTTCTTTTTATCCTTCCCTTTTGTAATGGGAATATTTATTATGTGTTTTATATGTTAGAAGTATTGTTCTTACTTTTTTTATTTTCACAGCTAAGAATTTTCTTGCACCTGAGGGGCCTCTCTGGATTTGGAATTTTCAGCAATGCTGAAAGTTGTAAGATGTTATACTTAAAGATGGGGTCAATGCATTTTATGTAATTAAATAGATATAACGTCTTTTGGGGGGCTGGAGAAAGAACATAAGGGTTGAGATCTAAAGTGATCCCACTTTTACACAGAAATTTAGGAATTTAACCATATTCTAAATTATAGTGGGATAAACCTATGACATTTTTTTCTTATCTCTTATTCTCTTTTCTCTTTTTTTAAACAAACTTTTACTTGAGAGAGGCTATAGCAATAGTTGATGTGACATTAGAAGCAGTGAGCATTTAGAAGACCACAATGATAGGTATTCCAAGCATGGTTTTGGTATTGCCCCTTGCGATCCTCAGTGTAGCTGCTGGCTTCACAGATATCAGGACATATAGTTACTCGGGGTGAGAATTTTATCAATTCATGGCTTGTTTCAAAAGCCTGTCGGAGATTCTTAGGGCCATTGTCTTAACCATCTTAGGTATATAAATACATGTTTTTGCCCCTGCCATGTTTCCTAACTTTTCTCCTAGATCTCTCTTTTTTGTTTACTCCTTAACTTCTCACTTGATGACAACCCACTACTATTATGGACTACTGATCTGTCTATAGCTACTTCCTTTTAGTTCAATGAGAAGAAAGATTTGTACTAATAGTGTTCAGACAAGATATCACGTCTGCATCTTGTACTCTGAGCAACTACTATGAAGACGACAATATGCAATGTGTTAATTATTCTAACTGTTCTACTAACCTGTTATGAAACTGTCTCACTGATTTTTTTTTCATTAAAATTAATTTTAAAAAGTGATCCAAAGGTCTCCTCTGATCAGAAGTGGGGCTTCTGGAAAGTGTTTGGAACATGAAGAAATTACACTCATCTTAGGCCAGTGAATGATGAATTTGAAGTTAAATGCCTTGTTAACTGAAAGGACCTCATTAGAGGAGGTGAGTTCTGGGGATTGTAGCAGGGAAGCATGCACTCTAGAACAACTCTTTGCTCACTGGATGCCGTGAAATGGACAGCACTCCACTGTCATAGCCTTCCTTCCATGTATCGTTTTCAGCGTGGAGCCGGTCACCGTTTACTGAGTGCAATAGCACATGGGCCAAATTACTTCTGCTTCCTGAGGTGATAAGTATCAGGAAATTGTTTCAGCAAAGGGAAAGAGTTCACATAAGTAATACATAGTATTAATGGAATAAAGGGAAGGAGAAATAATGAGAGAAAGAAGGGTAAAAGCATTCTGGCTGCATCCACACAAAGTGATTATAAAATCAATTTCAGGACAAACTACATTATCAATTGTTATTAATCATGGTTAACTGCCTTAGAAAATCGCTGCTATCTTTAAAGTTTTATAATAAATTTAAAAAACACAGGAAGCAGCAAAATCTATTGCCACTAAAAGGGAAATAACTCAAGATACGTTCCCCATTGTGAGTGCATGACTCGCACGCATGAGTCCAGACAAGTGCTGCCTGCTTTCTCACGATCTGCTCTTCATTATGCCTTGCAGCCTTTGCATCACCTGCTAGAGCAGGTTTTCTCAATGACCCCCTTTTCAAATGTTGTACTACTTTTTCTGTCTTGATTGATTTTTATTTATTTATTTATTCTTGTTTCAGAACCTTTGTTTATTCACTCATTTTTATGGCTGGCTGGCTCAGCCCGCCCCGAGGGCAGGGCTGGCGCAGCATGTGGTGCCGGGGATCGAACCGTGGTCCCTGAAGCCGCCCAAGCTTTCCCAAGCAGGCGCTTTAGACCACTGAGCCATCCCGCTGGGCCCCCTTGATTGATCTTTAACTGCCTAACAATTGACTGTCATCTCCTTGAAACTTCAGCTTTTCAGTTTCCTTTTTTTTTTCTTTCTCTCATTCTGTCATTCCTGATATAAGTCAATTCAATACTAATGTAATACAATTTGACAGATGCTTATTTGTTTGGCATCCAATTCCGTCTATAATTTAACCAAAGTTGTGTTTGGAGTTTCATTTATCCTCCATGTAATGGGCTTCAAATTTCAATTTGTGTCACATAGGAGTTCTTCACTTTTTGTTCTTTATGATCATTGCATTTGATGTTCCCGTATGAATCCCTTCTGTGCATTCCCCTCAGGCTTTCCTCTTCTTTTTTATGGCTGTTTTAATAACACAAACAAGCAATGTTGGTCTTGGATTATTGGAGAAATAAAATTGTTTATTTTAAATACTACGTTGTTGAAGGAATGGAGTCCAGAGGTTGGAGGCTTCTCTTTCTTAGGCTCATTGTGCCATTTATTTTCTAGCCAGCACTTGGTAACTTATTCCTATGAAGTGGATATTCTTTTTTATAAAGAGGAGAGAGCTTTGTCATATTAACATATAAAGGTAAGCATCAATCCTTAGTCAATTCTAATTACTATTATTAGAATTAGTAATCACTCTTAATGGATCAGTGACGATAAATCAAGATTATTGAAAATGCTTAGCTATCTTGAAGAAGTACCTTAGTAGCTTCCTGTAACTCTACCCCTAACTACAAACCAATGGATTTTTTATTGCTTCTCATTTATATGGGCTTGAGCCAATGCTTGGTGGAGAGAGAAACACATCTCACCTTCTATTTCCAGATACGGCAACATCCATGACTGAAACAATCACTCTTGCTCTCCTCATTCACCTTCCCAATGCCACTGAGGGGTGGGAGGCTGAGTCCCTAAGTAATAAATGATGAATGGAAACTGCACATGTGCACTTTGGGTCTTTTACCTTCTATCACTTCATGTATGTATGCATGTATGTATGTATCTTATGTATGTACGTATGTATTTGGTGCAGGGTCTCAGTATAGGAGCTGAGACTCACAATGATCCTCCTGTTTTCAGCCTCCCCAGTGCAGGAATTGCAGGTTTGTGACATTACTCCCTCACTCAGTGGCTAGCTCAGTGCACTTTAGGGGCAGGAATTCTGCTGCAGGTTGTGCCAGGATCGAACTCCATACCTGAGCTTGCCTAAATAGGCACTTAGTCTGCTGAGCTATCTCACTGGCCCATTCCTATCACATTAGATATGCCTTTTTGTAGAAAGTACATTAGGTATATATTTCTCCAATATTCTCTTTCTTGAAAGGAATGGACAGTATTTCTCTAGCACATTTGATTTTGAGTGACTGACAAATCTTTTTTATTTTTATTTTTTATTTAATTTCATTAATTTTAATAAGAAAGAAATAACAGTGATATAGTTTCAAAAGCCATAATAGTTAATACAATGCATAATATTGTCTACATAGTAATTGTGCTGAGTATAAGATGCAGGCATGATAATTTTTCTAAACATTATTAGTACAAATATTTCTTCTCAATTAACTAAGAGAAAGTAGTTGTATACAGAGTCCAATAGTCCATAATAGTAGTGGGTTGTCAGCAGAACTGGAAATGTTGGAAGCTGTTGACTTGAGCCTCCCTAGTGCAGCATATTAATCTGACTTTACTTTTTATACTTCATGGTTAAAATTTTCTGCTGGATGGGAAGACCAAGTTGAAGCAAGACCTACATAACAAAACATGTAACTTTTGTATCTGACAAGGCCAGCCTAAGCCCCTCAGGATTTACCTGAAACCATGCATAGCATTTTGTAGAACTTTTGTCAGGGCCAGCCATCTGGATGAGTCACAGCCATTGCTTGACCAGTTTGTTCTCTGTGAGAGCCTGAGATAATGTTTTTTCTCTAGGTGACTCTCCTTAGGCACACTATCAATCCCTTTCCTCTGTGGCCACACAATCTCTTTGAATAGAAAATTTTGGACACTACTGAGTTTTAAGATGTTACAGCATAGGTTCTCTTACATTCTGAGTCCTCACTGACCTAGAGGGGCTAGGGCCAAAATATTGGCTGTCTTTATATTTATAGCCCTTCTTTTTCTCTAAATTTTTGGTCTGCAAACTTAAGTTGTTAACTTTCAAGAAGAGAAGCTTTGTGATGCTATTACCCTATAACATAGGCATTTGACCTTAACATCACAACCTTTCTGAATATCTAATATCTTAGACTTAACATGGAATGGATAATTTCCATCAATCATTAATATTCTAATAAATCCCTACAGAACATGATAAAAAACTACACATTTTTACACAGAAATTTGGAAATCTAACCATATACAACATTGTACTAGGTCAATCCTATGACATTTTTCCTTGTCTCTTACTGTCTGTTATTACCCTTCTTTTTTAAAACAAACATTTATGAGATAGATAGATAGATAGATAGATAGAGAGAGAGAGAGAGAGAGAGAGAGAATAGCAATAACAGATAGGGCATTAGAAGCAGCATGCATCTAAAAGACCAGAATGACAGACATTCCATGCATGATTTTAGTATTACACTTTGGTATCTTCAGTGTAGCTGCTCACTTCACAGATATCAGCATATATAGTTAGTCAGGGTGAGAATTCTACCAATTAACTGCTAGTTTCAAAAACTTGTTGGAGATTCTTCGGAAAATTGTCTAAATCATTCTGTGTACATAAGTGAATGGTTTTGCCCTTGCCACATTTTCTAACTCTTTTGTTGGCTAAAGAAATACTAAAAGCTAATAAGTACATGGAAAAATGCTCCATATCACTATTCATCCATGAAACGCAAATTAAAACAACACTGAGATGCCATCGCGCCCTAGAAAAAATGGATATCATAAAGAAACCGGCTGACAACAAATATTGGAGAGGCTGTGGGGAACAAGAACACTTCTCCACTGCTGGTGGGAATGCAGACTGGTGCAACCATCATGGAAATCACTGTGGAGATTCCTTTAAGAACTAGGACTGGAAATCCAATTCAATCCAGCTATACCCCTACTGGAAATCTTCTCAGAAGACCTGAAAGCATATATCATAGTGATGTTTGTTCACCTATGTTTATAGTAGCACAATTTTTTATAGCCAAATCTTGAAAACAACCAAAATGCCCATCAGCTGAAGAATGATTGAAAAGGATGTGGTATTTTTATACAATGGAATATTACTCAGCTATAAAGAATGATAAGCTAGAGGACTTCATAGATATGTGGTTGTATTTTGAAGATATACTTGTAAGTGAAATAAACCAGACCTACATGTGTAAATATCATATAGTTTCCCTAGCATAAGAACTCAAGAAATAAAAATGGAAAAGTATAACACAGTGTGGTAGTTGATACATTGTGTCAACTTGAGGAAGCTTGGCTGGATGGGCTCTGCTGGTTCCGGGCTGTGAAGGGGCCCCATCCTGCAGGATGTGGAGGGCCTGCCCTGGGATGTGATTAGGGCCACTCTAAACCCAGCACAGCACAGCCCAGCCCAACCCAGCCCAGTAGCTCAGAGGAACCCAGCCTAGCCCTGCCGTGGTTGCTTCCTGCCTCACCTAGCCCTGCCTTGCTTCCTTGGAGCAGTCTTGGTCTTTGTAGGAGTTTGATCTTTGCAGCCACACCACTTTGGAGGAGCTCTGCACCAGCACAGAATTTGAGTATGAACTGAAACCTCCACAAACTGTGAGCCAAATAAACCTTTCCTTCCTTCATTGTTAGTGTTGGGTATTTGTCCCAGCAATGAGTAAAAAGTAATGAAGACACACAGCTAAATGGAAATCAAGAAATTAAGGATTAAAGACTGACCAATCTTTTTTAGTAAGGATACTATCATGCATTCTGTGTGCCTCGAAGTGCGGGAACAATTGGGATGAGGAAAAAGAGGAAAGAGAGAAAGAGAGAAAGGGAGAAAGGGAGAAAGAAAGAAAGAAAGAAAGAAGAAAGAAAAAAAAGAAAGAAGGAAATAGCTATGTATATACATAGGTATTTGTATAATTATATTGCTCATTTGGCTAGTTTATTGAAAGGAACAACTAATGCTTATTTTTTCCCTTTTTCAATTTTTTTTTATACTTTTCGACCAATCTTGCAAGCTCAATCTGAAAATCTGAACAAATAATTTGAAGACAACAATATGCATTATAACAACTATTGTTGAATTCCTATCATTTTCTTTAGTGAAGTTCTATATCATTTCTAATGTGTGTGCATTTATGTGTGCCTTACTATTTTTTGTATGTTGTTTAAAAGTATAAAAACAAATGAGAAATTCTAAGCTTTATTATATTGGCCTGTAGTTTCTCTCTTTATATCTGTTTTGTTACTGTTGTCTCTGTCTTCTCAAAATTAAAGAAAAAATTAAATGTTACATGTCTATTGAACTCTCAATCTTCAAAGCTCTAAAATATAGGCATTTCACTTTAATTAAAATATTGTCTAAGTATAAATAAAATCTTAATTTAGATAGAATATTACACATGTTGGGCTGGTGATATAGCTCAGTGGACTCAGGACCTTCTCAGGCAAGCACAGGGTCCAGTGTTGATCCCCCTGGCACCAGATGCCATGATTTGCTACCCCTGGACACATTGAGCCAGCCAGTGAGACTTGGCATGGCGGTGCACCCCTATAATCCCAGTGCTGTGGAGGCTGAAAATAGGAGGATCTCTGTGAATCCAATCTGTGTAGTGAAGCCCTGTACCAAATACATTTAAAATAGGATATTACACATACTTTCTCCCTATGAACTATGAGTTCATATAGTATATAGGAAGGATGTGTATATTCATCATTCTTCTCAGATACAGAAATATAAACTCAGAACACACAAATATGTGCACCTGCTAATGAATGATCTGTGCATGACATAGAATTATAGGATAAAATAAGAAATGAATTATTCATTTAGAGAGCCATCAACAGATACAAATCATTTAGGTGCAATGAATAATGCAGTATAGTGCACTAGAAGGGTATGACCAAATGTCTAATGGTACACAATAGATTCTGTTCTTGAAGATGTGACATTGGAGCAGATGCACTAGAAGGAGCTGGCCTTTCCATGCTAACCAATCACTGGCATCATTCTGACGTCCTCCCCCACCATGTTATATTCTCTCCAAGAAAGCTTTGGACATACACACAACCTTCAGTTACCTTAAAAGGAAAACAACAAAAAGATTAGCATGGAATGCAGAACCAGATATTTAAGAGAAAATGAAAACAATGAAAAACCATCTAGACTTTAATAAACTACTAGGACATAACCAAAAGAATACACAAAGAAAAATGTCCTGGACTTACCTTAAGAGGTCAACAACTGTCATAGATAAAGAAAAGTAATATACCTCATGCCTCTAATGAGATAAACAGTGCAGAGTAGTTGTATAGGAAATGTTAGCAAGTGCTCAAGGAAATGGTCACTATCATCTTCTTAAATTTTCTGAAGGGAAAAGCAAACAGGTTAATCTATGTATCAGCAAATGGAATAACCCACAACCAAACAAATGTAATTATTTTTCATTCTCACAATGATAACCCATGGTAAAAAGAAGAAATGAATAGCTGCAAAAATAAACATGACTTGATTAAGTAACTAAATATAGTCACTAGCATTTCAACATTTTTCTGACAGCCTATTAATAATCAAACTTAATGTATGATTGAATTCAGGCAGCAGAAACTTAGCTTTGAAAGGAAGTAACACATTTTGCAAAGAAAGAACAAAAAGTGTCACTATTCCCAGCACAGCTTCTCATAGCCCAGTCATTCCTCTGTGGAACACATGAGGACTTGAGAAATGAGGTGAGTCTATGGGCTTGGCTCAAAGAACACCATTATCCCAGTTTCTTCACCTTTTATATTAAGCAACCAGGTGCATGTGACTCCCAGTCACATAAACCCACAAGGATATGTGAAATAATTTATTTTCTGTGCATCTGCATGTTCTCAGATCTGTTACATATCCTACAATAAAAAAAAATTGAGAGTAAGGTCTCTGCAGTGGGCCATGGATGTGATTCTTACTGACCTTATCATATACCTTGGAAGTAGCATCAATATTGTTTTGAAAATTAATTATTAAAATCTTATAAGAAAAGTTTAATTACTTTACCTTATAATGCTGAGCAAAGTGCTATTTTTTCCCTTGGGTCAAGAATGCTTGGCATCACAAAAAATCTATTATTTTGGTGAGTGATATTGTTGATCTAAGCCAAAGACCACTGTTAAAATGATAAGTAATGTAATATGACAAATTAAACTTCAAAATGAATTGATTAAATTCTGCCCTTATTTATATTAAACTGTACATAATTGGAAATAAGAAGTTATTTAAGTTTTAATACATAGTTTATATAGTTATAGTAACAGAGTAGTTATGATAAAATATTAAAAGCCCAATTTTAAAAACTGCATTTAAGCATTGTGTTTGAGATTTAGTTCAGACAAAAGGGAAAATAAGGAGAAATAATGTTACTTAAAGAATGAAAATGTCCTGAGTGAAAACAGAAGAGAGTGAAATGAGCAGAATTTGATCAGGCAGTGGGAAGCTCTGGAGGTGAGGTGCATCCTTTCAGGGGAAGATTTTTATCTGGCTCGTACTCAGGGACTCTGATTTGTGGGTGAGCTCCTGGAATAGAGACGTGTTCATGCTTTGCTCTGGGTTTATGATGAAAGCAGATCAGTGTGCTACCTGGTATCTGTGTGAACAATAAATATTTGCATGACAGAAAACTAAAAATTGTGAAGTATGTCAATAAAAATAACTGTTACAAACAAATTTAACAAGCAATGATACAGAAAAACTAAACCAACAGGAGAGAATTTCAAGATTATGTAAATAAATGAGGAGATACACCATGCTAATGACCCAGAGGACACCACCTTGTTTCAGCTGGAAGACTGAGTGAGTGGTTCAAATCAGAACCTGTGAATGCTTGTCACTTTGGCAGAAACTGAAGATGATAATATTCATTTGGAACTGGAAAAAAAGAAGGTCAAATACAATCCAAATAAAAAATGACTATCTTGCATGTTCTGATTTCAAGCCTATGAAAATCCACAATAATCAAGAAAGGATGGCACTAGAAAGAGGAAGACAAAGTCATACAGCAGAATAGAGACTGGAGGGAGACACATACATTTAGGGTCAATTTATTTTCTGTTAAGGCTTTAAATAAGGTTCAAGAAAGTTATTTTGATTAAAATGCTCATGTGAATTTATATAGATATAAGAAAAGAACCTTGACTGAAATTGCTCCACATTAAAAATTAATTTAAAAGGCATCACTTTTTTTAAAAGTCAAATTAAGAAACTATACATAGAAAATGTAGAAGAATGTTTTGGTATTTTTGTGGGAAGAAAACATTGTGAGGCAGGAAGCAAGAATGCTATTCAAGAATAAAATGGCATATTGTATTTTAAGAAATCTTAAATATTTCTTAACAACAGAAAAAGCATTAAAAATTGGAAAAGTCAAGAGAGAAAAAATGTATGTAGCAAATATACTATAAGATTAAAATGTTGAATATAAGAGAGTCACTACATGTCAGTAATTTTAAAAACATTATGCGTGAAAATTACAGTACACATTTTACTAAAAATAGTCCAATGAACATTTAGCCCATTAAATGGTTTTTAACCTTACTAGTTATAGAAGAAATGCAATATTAACCACAATAATATATAAATCATTATTACTTAGAGAATGATTCCTTTGGTTTTTAATTCAGAAATTATATTATTCTGGTTATTTCAAACTCTTAATTCCTTTATTGTCTTTCATTATTTTTTTCCTTTTTGTGCTTTTTTTAAAAAATGTATTTGGCACATGGTCTAACTATGGAGTTTGGACTCAGTGATCCTCCTGTGTCAGTCTCCCCAGTTCTGGGATTACAGACATGCACCACCATGCCTCGTCTCGGTGGCCAGCTCAACGTACTCAGGGGCAGGATCAGCATGGCTTGTGATGCCGGGGATCAAATCCCAGTCCCTGCTCTTGCCTAAGAGACACTTAGTCTGCTGAGATAGCTTGCCAGCCCTTTTTTGTGCTTTTTGAGAGAGGGTCTCAACCTGCGCCTGAATTCAGTATGTAGGCTGTGCTGGCTTCTAAATCTTTGTGATCACTCTGCTTCAGCCCGATGAGTGCTGGGGTTACAGGAATGGGGGACTACACTTGGCATAAACTGTCATTTCTTCATGATTTTTTAAATTTAGCAATTGAATTTGTGTCTTCCCTAGTTCAGTGTTTAGTTATTCAACTAAACTATAAACTCCATTCTCCTTAAATGACATTCTATTCACCAATGTTTTCCTAGACATAGATCATATAAGGAAAATCAATATAGAACTGTAGAATAGGTCAGAAAATCAGTATTTCTTAAAATCAAGAACAACTCAAAATGTAGTGTCAACATGTTTTCCATAAAAAATAATTTCATTTAATTTAAAAGCCTTTTAGTTTATTACCTCCATCTTAATAATTGCATAATCAGTTGGTGCTATGGGAAAAATAAAGGTTGACATGTAGAAATTAAAGCTTGGTTTATACAAAGTGCAAAATATTCTTGTATAAGAAGATTGGAGCTGGGTGTGGTGGCGCACGCCTGTAATCCCAGCACTCGGGAGGCTGAGGCAGGAGGATCGGTGCGAGTTCGAGACCAGCCTGGGCTACAAAAGTGAGCTCAAGGCCAGCCTCAACTGCACAGTGAGACCCTGTCTCAAAAAGACAAAAAAAAAAAAAAAAAAAAAAAAAAAAAAAAAAAAAAAAAAAAAAAAAAAAAAAAAAAAAAGCAGAAGATTGGATAGCAGAAGAGACATTGAGCAAAAAATGAAAACAAAACAAAAAACATTTGCTGCACATGTTAGTGAAAAAACAAAGGTTCAGAGTGGGGAAGGAAAGATTTCACAATTAAGCTCCCTGAGGGGTCAAATGCTATTCTTTACAAGGAGTATAGCTTGGCCTCTCTCACTCAGAAGTCCCCCTAGTATGGTTTTGTATTTGATATCTGGGAAGAGGAAGAGAGGTGCAATAAGTTAAAAATGATACAACTGTTTTCACATAAACTTTTGTGAGCTATTTTAAGGGACCGCTAGTGTTTCAGAAGCGGTGTAAGAGCTATTAATTGGGAAAGGTAATATTATCTCTTTCTTCCAGTCCAGTGCAGGCTTAGGCACCAGGCGAACGGGCAGGTGAGTGACCTGAAACCAAATATCTGCCTAGATAACAGCATTGCTACCATCAGAGAAAGATGAGAACTTGAAACCATCTTCTTACAGCACCCAGTAGAGAATCCCTTTGAAGTCCCAAATATAAGGAGGAAGACCAATAGAGTGCTCAGGGCCAAATATAGTTTTTGAAGATCCTTAAAATATTTCTACTGCAAGTGCAAATTTTACAACTTCCATAGACTGTTGACAGAATGGAAAAAAAAAAAAAAAGCTGTAGTGCTCTAAATAAGGCATAACTGGAAAAGTCAAAAGAAAAAAACATTATCATATAAGGACATGCTTTGGTGAAGTAAAATTTTCTGAAAAACTGGGATAAAAGATCACTGTGGAAGAATATCACTTTATTTATAAAAGTGTAAATTGGGAAATTTTTATAAACCTTTATGGCTGCCTGGGTATTTACTAAAGTTAAAAGGATTGCTTTCTTGTGTATGAACTCCATGAATTACAATTAATAATTTATAAAATACCCAGAAATGTCCTGACTTTTTCATGAAAAAAATAGCATTAAAGAAAATTTATAAAGCTAAAATCATGACTCTGACACACTTTAAACTTTGATCATTTTTCCCTCACTTTTTTGACTTCTGTTGTTCATTTTTTCTAATGAACAAAATTTTTAAATTTCTTTAGCAATTTTTGCTTTATGAACTTTGAAAACTTAAAAGATTTCAAAGTATAAAACTAATTACCGGGGCATTTCCTATTACTTATTTTTGTGATTAAAAAGGAAATATATATTACAAATCAGTTGAGAAAATACTACTAATTTTAATGGGAACTACACATATAGAGTGGAATTATTATCATCCTATGGGTTTATAATCACTTAAATAACTTTACTCTCTGTGGTTCTCAGTAGTCTTTGATAGTTAAACTACATAACATTTTAAGAAGAACTCTAAAGATGCTCTTTATGTATCATAACTCTCAAGCATCCACTCCATCCCTTGAGCTCACTGCAATTAACTTTATTAACTGCACAGTTTTTGAGAGAGAACTTGTGAGCTGAGTATTTTGTTTTCTTTCAATCGGGAGGTGTTAGGCTCTATTGCCTGAAGTGGTACCATTTGTTCTCTGTGAAATATGGTTAGCATCACCTTGCTTTTTTATTAAGTGTATATTTATAACCTTTAGAAGCAAATGTACTCTATCCACATGGCTAGCATTTACTGTTTTATGTTCTGCACGCAAAGCTGCTTCTCTTAATAATAAGAAACAGCTGCTGCAAGCCCAACAATGACTGTAATGGGTCATACATGCCTAAATTAGATACAAAGGGAGCCAAGCAGGGCTAAATGCTTTAATTCTGTCTCACGCTTCCATGATTGATGCACTCTAAAAAGAGCTGTTATATACTATGTTGAGATTTAACAGATGCTAAAAGGAACCTTTCCAGTGTACATTTGCTGGGCAGCTGTATTTTACACCAGTAGTGATTACAACGGGAATCAATGTTTCCATGACAGTAAGACAGAAACAACACTCAGAAAACTAAGGTAAAATAATTCAAAATATTGCTGCAATCCTCAAATGTAATCAATCATTAAAAACAGATGCATGTATTATTGTTATAGTTAGCTATCATCTCATTGCTTGGCTTTGAACATTAACTTGTAGAGATCGCTATGTCGTCTAAAGCTCAGTTCTTTGCTTAATGATGACTTGGTTATTGAGCTATGGATGGTGATGGTTACAAGGTTGCAGGAGTAATGTATATTTAAGTAAGAGATAGAAATAAACTTAGAACATGTGGCAAAAGTGCAAGAGGATCCGCCATAACTTTGCTGCTATTTTAATGTCTCCTTTCAACAATTTAAAACATTCTTGGATTCTGCATTTCATATTTTAAAAATCAAAGTTTCAAATTGAGAAAAATGTCACAGAAAATGAAGTCATTTCAGATACATATCGTCCTTTTGGAAAAGGGCAATAATATATAAAAATAACATAAATGAAAGATTTACTTATAAGCGTTTAAAATAATTTTCATTTTGGAATATAGATTTGCACACATTTCCACTCATGTAGATAATTGCTAGACTGTAGATATTTTAGTTTCGTAAAATAATTTTTAAAGCGCATTAAAGAATGTAGAATTGAGGACCAGTGAGATAGCTCAGCAGACTAAGAGCTTGCTTAAGCAAACCCAGGGCTGGGATTCTATCCCTGTCATCACATGCCGAGAGGGCCACATGCCCAGGCACACTGAGCCAACAACCGAATCCGAGTGCAGTGGAGCCCACCTGCAATCCCAGTGCTGGTGAGGCTGAAAATAAGAGCAAAAGTAGTACAAGTCCAAGCTGTGCAGTGCGACCCTGAACCAAATACAAAACAAATAAAACAAAAAACTAAAAATAAATGCAAAATTGTTTTAATTAGAGAATAAAATCCTACATAAAATTTGGCTTTATGTCAACAATATATAGAAATATTTCTACTGATAGATACTAAAAATACTTTAATTGAGGTTTTTTGGTGGGAAATTGAAATTATTGATGCTTTAATTCTAATTACAGTAGTCCCTGGTTATATTGCGCTAAAACTTTTGTGGACTCTGTTTCACAGGTTTTCAAAAATATTAGTCTAATTTCTTATTGCTGATTTTTTGCTGTATCATGGGATTTGGTAGTACTGTACAGTATATATCTGGTGTTAAAATTAAGTAGATTTGAGTTTAGAAATGGTTAAGAACATTAGAAATGTTTTTGAAAATGTGGGAAAGGTTGATAAGAGTGTGGGAAAGGTTAAGAAAGCCTTAAAATATATATCAGTATTACAATATAATATTTGATTTCGCTGCTTTTCATTGATCCTGGGGGCATCTGGAACATAACCTCCTCGATAAATGAGGGACCACTGTGATTCAAGAGGAACTGCAAAGCCTGGACGTGGTGGGTGGCATTTGACTGAAATTCCAATGTTTGTTAGGTTGAGCCAGGAGGATCACTGTGCGATCAATTTCAGCCAGGCTACATAGGGAGTTCAACACCAATTTCAACTATATACAGTGACCCTGTCTCAAAAAAAAAAAAAAAAAAAAAAAAAAAAAAAAAAAAAAAAAGTATTCCTCCAAATTAGAGGTTAAAAAGTTAATTATCAATTTAAAAATAGGATAAAATAAGGGACTAAATATATAATATTTAAAATATATATAACGTAAGTAGGCAAAAATGTGCTATCCCTGATTATCAAGGCTGTGCAGATCAAAGCTACAGTAAGATATGTCTACTTTGCAGTTGGAAGGGGTATTATCAGAAAAATCAAACAAAAATGTGACTAGCATTTTGGCGATATGGAGCTACTGAACTGTAAAATAATATAAATGCAGTGAAAATGAATATGGAGATTCTTCAAAAACTTAGAAGCATGACTGTCATATGCTCCAGTAATTGTATTTTCTGGATGTTTATTGGAAGAATTGAAATCAATACCTAGAAGAGGTATCTGTACTCTTGTGTTCATTGCAGCCCTATGCAAAATATCTAGTTTATAAAAATAGGACAAGTGTGTTTATACAAAAAAAAGGATGAATGCACACAAAAAATGTCATGTATGCACAGAATAGAACACTGCTTAACTTTTAAAAAGAAGGACATTCTGCCATTTACAACACAGGTGAAACCAGAATCCATTATGCTGGTGAAATAATACAGGGAGAAATACTGAATGCTTGTCTTTATATGGAGTACCAAATGCATTTCAACAAGAAATAGCACTTAGGTCACTGGAGACTGGGCCAGAGTAACCGATGAATCATTGTACAATTGGTGTAACCTTTCAGTTTTGGAAGACAACTCTACAAATCTGCTGTACAGCACAGAAGTAAGCAAGTCTATGTTAAGCGTTTAACATTTTGTGTAGAGTGTAGATCAGTGGAAACCTCATGTTAATCTCTCTTAACAGATGCTTAGGGACCCGGAAGGATGGCTCAGTGGTCTAAAGTGCCTGCTTAGGAAAGCTTGGGTGGCTGCAGGGACCGCGGTTCGATCCCCAGCACCACATGCTACGCCAGCCCTGCCCTCTGGGCGGGCTGAGCCGGCCATAAAAAATGAGTGAATAAACAAACAAAGGTTCTGAAACAAGAAAAAATAATAATAAATAAAATTAAAAAAAAAAAAAAAAACCAGATGCTCACACAAGCTCACACAGAATAGAAATAAATTTAAAGATGATGGATATTAAAGTTTGTGTCTAGATGCCATCCCAAAGCCTCGGGCAGTCATGGGACAGACTTCTAGAGTTTTGTGATTAATTTATCATCCAAGGCTGGGATTAGAGATGTAAAAGCTCCTGGAATTATAGGTGTGAATGATATACAGGTCCTGGGGCAGACAGAGTAAACGCAGTACAAAGAAGGGAGCGAGGCTTGCTCTTCACCATCACTGCCATTTATGCTTGGTTTTGTGCTTGTTGTTTTGCTGTTTTATTTGCCATCGTCAACTGCTGTCTCTGCTGTGTTTCTTTTTTTATTTTTTTTTTTAAAGTCCTCTTGTAATTAACAGTGTAGTCTGTTTTCTTTTTTTTTTTTTAGTATATCTGAATTTTTTTAAGTTTCAATTTTTTATTGTTTAAATTTAACAATGGTTATATTACATATTTTCATCATCAGATCAGTTTAGATTAATACATATAGGTATATAAGATTGATCAAACAATTAAACATTAACCCTTCTAAATCAACATTACTTTTTTTTTTTTTTCCCCTTT
>PVJA010000609.1:133075-160567 GCA_004027025.1 Myocastor coypus | reverse complement strand
TGGGTCATGCCCACACACTGTACTCTGTAGAACAATTGTGAGGACAATATGCAATATGTCAACTTTCAAAGAAAAGAAAGGGGAAAAGAAAAAAAAATAATGTTGATTTAGAAGGGTTAATGTTTAATTGTTTGATCAATCTTATATACCTATATGTATTAATCTAAACTGATCTGATGATGAAAATATGTAATATAACTCGTGTTAAATTTAAACAATAAAAAATATTTTCAAAAAAAAAATCTTAAGATAAGGTAAAACAAGTTGTAATGGTAAGATGAACAATAAAGAATGTAGTATGTCTGAAAGTATAAAATACCTTGAGAAAATTCAGTAATTTCCCCCCAAACTTTTCTCATAGAATTTAATTTAAATTGCTTCACTGTTATATTTTACATTGGTATATCTTCACAACTTATAGCAATGTATTAAAAGCTACATTAGTAGTTAGTGTCAAGAAATTGTTTCATATCTTACTGTGGGCCTGAAACATATTGAGGGATTATTCTGGTCTTCAATTCATTCTGAATAAGATATGTCAAGGTACATAGACAAAAGCCTGGTGGAGTGCAAGCCTTCCATAAACATTAAATTTGGTTTAATGCTTTCTTCCTTTCCACACAGAAGTGATGGAAGACAAAACCCACAGCTTTCCGTGTTAAGCTCTGGGTTTCTCGTGCCCAATATAAAGGTGTGCACTCAGGTTTACGACACTCAAGTCCTGTATTCAACCTTTAAGAATGCTCCATAATTTCCTTTTCAAATGAACCATTGAATACATTTATGGAAGTTATTTATATAAAGAGAAATTGTGCCTGATATCTGAAAGACTGAAAGGGATTTGTTGAAATAGGATCCTTGGGAGACAAGAAATAACTAATAACAGGCTAAGTGGATTCTGTTTACGTTCCAGGATGGAGAGATCCCAGGCTCTCCCATGATTGTTGTTACTGGGCCTTATCAGGACAGGAAAACAAATTCCTGTAATTCTTCCGGTGACTGGATGACAGCTATCTCAGGCCATCGTGTTCTAGTATTAAACCCAGGTCCTGTTGGGAGGGGAGGCAGCTCATGCTGGTACATGAGATGGTTTTGACATGGGCTACAGGAGCTCTGGTCAAGGATTGTCCCTGTCAGCTGTCACAATGATTGATGGTCTTTAAGGTTCCAAGGAGTTGGTGAACATTGCACAATAAAAACTGAGTTAACAATAAACTATTTAGTATCATGATGGATCAGTTTCCATGCAAAAATTAAGCTGTGTAACACTGTCCAGTCTGAGCCACACAACGTGTTCCCTGCACTTCCTTCACGTAGCCATGTGCATCCACATTCCCCAAACTGTAGGCAGCAGAACCGACCACAGATATTCTTGCTCTGAATTAAGAATATGGAATTTATGACACTATTGATTTCATTTTCCTTTACTGATTTATGTCATTTATCAAGTTTGCCTGTGTTACATGGCCTCAAAAGCTGGTCCTTGGACTTCAGATATTTTGTCACTTCATCTAAGAGTGTATATTTAATGTCATCGTTAGACTGAAGAGATACATATTTATGCCTCTAAGTGAGTCCATTACTCCGAATGTCAAATTTAAATTCAAGTACCTACTGAATACTCCAGCAGATGAAGAATAACCAATATTTTAAATAATATATGGTGAAAACCCATAAATCCTGCTCTTTCTCCAACTCCACCCAAACAAAAATAAATAAATAAGCAAACAAAATAACAACAAGGACCTGTTGGTTTCCCTGCCTCATCTTCTCACTAAATAGCCGCACCTCCGTTCTTCTGCATTCTCAGGCCTCATGTGTTATTTCACCGTTTGTTCACATTCCTAAGCCCGAGCCAGCAGCAGGGTTTATTGAGTCCATCTGCAGTATTGCTCTCTCGGGCTCTGCTAAAACTCCTTTCCTATTACCTGCTTATCACCGATTTCAGTAACTACCCTTCCCGCAGGTCTGCTTTCTCGCTCACATTCTTACATTCTAAAGTCCAATTTTCATCAAGAAGACATCATTTTATTTACTTCCCAGTTAATGGCTCTTCACACCCATATACACGTACACACAGAGAGACATAGACAGAGACAGGGACAGGGAGAGCGACAGAGACAGAAACAGAGAAAGAGAGACAGTGGGAGAGAAGCAGAGGAAGAGAATACAATACTAAAATTTTTTAAAAATCTACGCAATATTTTTTCCTTCAGACTTTTCTGCTTAGTATTATGTTTGCATTAGTCTTTCAAACAATATCTAGAACAAACACATAGAGTAACATGAAAGCAGCCGACAACACATAGTCACTCTTATACATCGTGAGTCACATACAAGGTGATCCACACTTGCGCAGGTATGATACAGTAGAGCTTAATGACTAGAGATCACGATTTAAAAGGTATTGGTCCAACTTCATTCTGCTTTTCCAACAGAGGGCCCACAGGATAATATGACATCTCTCTAAAGAAATTCTTCTTAGAATTTTTTTTATCAGTGGTGCTGTGTTTAAGCACTTCCTCTCTTTATAAACATAAAGTAAAAAACATTTTCCAAAAGCCAATAGCATATCTAAACAAAGCAATGACAAAACAACCACTGCATTCATAAAGATGCCTGACTGACATTAAGCAAAACTTGGCTCACTGGTATTTTATCAAAATAGTCATCTCTGAATGGGGAGGACTCCGCTAAAGGAGAAGCCAAGCAGCGCTTCAGAGACTCTTGTCACACCAACAAAACACAGCGCTACTTAAGACAGAAGCAGTCAGACATTAATCCCTTGGATAATCTCAAGGGCGTTACTGTTAATAATTAATCCTCTGCTCTCTTACCTAAGGAGAATGAAGCTCAGCCACTATTGTACGTGGTGTTCAACTGAAATGACACATGCCACTTTCACTCAGTTCTAAAATTTCAAAATATTTTGTACCAGATATAATGGGAATAGGAATAGCAAATATGTAACAAATAGCACATTCAATTTATTTAATGGAGCTGTCCGTACATACTTTTTCCCCTTTTGCTTTCTATTTTTAGCAAAGAAAGATAAAATGGAACTACAGATAAGGGTATTTGAATGACTTTTCAAAGAAACAAAACTATGCTATTTTTAAAGAATATATTTCAACTACTAAAACATGTAAACAAAATATATTTATTTTTTAATAGTGTCTGTTGTATTTTTTGTGCTAGGTACTGTTGGCTTCTTCTGTTTGTGCTTTGGCAGGTAATTTCTTTCTTTATATTCAGTTGGTCATGTTGTGTTTTCAAGAAAGTCAGAGTAAATAGATTCTGAAATAAGACACCTTTCTGTAAGCAATTATAAATATGGATGGATGGTGACTGATTCTTTTAAAGTGTAAAAGCTACTCTAATAGAGAGTATTTTCATGGTTGAAAGCACGATAAATGTTGTGTAATTTTACTTCTATGTCCTTACATGGCTTTGCCCATGAATTCCTGTATCTAAAGGCACCTTGAAATTCTCCTTTGGATTTCTTTCTCTACTTAAATACCCTGGGCTTTTAAGGATTGTGCGAATATCTTGTCTCATATTCATTTTTAGGTGAGGTTGTGACCACACAAAATTGTTGAAGATATCGGATTTAGAGGAAAATCTTCATCTGATTGTTTTCTTTTAGTCTATCGGCCAGACCTTTACTGTCGCAGAGTCTGCTGCAATGAGGTAGGAATTGTGAAGAAGCCATAAAAGATACAAACTAATGAAGAGTAGTGTGATCTACACTAACATTCCAAAATTTATTCATTTTACACTCATTATTACTTGTATTAAAACTTATATCCAAAAGGAAAAATGGCACAACCATCAGTGTCAATACGAAGGGACTAGCAAGGGAAGCAACAGTCCTTCATATACGACGATTTCAATACTGTAAACTGTGTTGAATCTCACCAGCCATTTCCCAATAACTACTTTTTATATCTCAGGAAGTAAGTTAAAATTGTTCATACCTCACCTTATTCAAATTTCACACTAATTTTATTGGTACATAGGAATTGCAGATGGTTTTATATGACTATTTCTAGCAGTATTCATCAGCATTCTCTACAATTTACTTAACTCAAAGATGTATTTTATCTTAACCTACAGATAGTAGTATTATTTACTTTTGAAAAGGAAAACAGAATTATTCAGTGTTTCTCATAATATAAGAGAAATTTCTCCTTGGTGGATAAATTCTGCATAATTTTGATAAAACTCAAATCTAAGCTTGTCTTTAAGTTCTGAGAGAAGCATGGTAGATCTTTTCCTCAGTGGGCTCATCGCAAAGGGTGCTGGGAGGCTCTGGTGCCAGCTGCCAGCCTCCAGCCCAGCGTGAGGCATCAGTTCTGTCAGGCACAGCACCTATTATAGGATTCATCTAATCAGACTCCAAAGGTTTCACACATGGGGAAGCTGGAGTGTTGAACAGTGACTGGATCACGTGACTTCTCACCAAGAAATTAATTCATAGATACTTACTTATAGCTCAGTATGCTGATAGGAGGTGGGTCAGTGGCAGCGCATGGGTCATGTGCTCTGTCTCTGTCTCTCCTTTCTCCCTTCACCTGTCACTATCTCTCCCTCTGTCTCTCACTTTTTCTGTCTGGCTGCTCTGGATCAAGCATCTTTGCTCCTCCATGATCCTTTGTAATACCATGGAGCCAGCTGACTAGGAAGAACTGAAAACATCTAGAACCATGAAACAAATGAAACTTCTTCTTGTTTAATTTGCATATGTTAGGTATGTGGTCCAAACACTAGGAAAGTGACGAACAGACTACCTGAGTGCAATATGAGTAATATTACAGGAATGCTACTCTTTAAGTCAACAAACAGTTTTTGAAACTCTATGCTATGTTTAACACTGAAGCTTCAGCCATGAATAACACAGACAAAAAGCTGGCCCTGGCACAGCTGGCACTGTAGTGTGTGGGGGGCACAAGGGATAATTAGAGTTAAATAAAGTATTACTTTTGAGATATACAATTATATGTATATTTTTTTCACCTCCTTAAATATGGAAAACTGACTACGGGGTTTGGGAATATAACTCAGCGGCATAAGTGCCTGCCTGGCAAGCACAAGGTCCTCAGTTTAATCCCTGATACGACAGAAAGAAAAGAAAAACTGTGCTCTATGCAGTGAGGAACAGGCAAGGCAGAGGGCATAGCTGAGTACAGCCTACACGGTAGAGTGCCACACAGGGGCTGGAGGAGAGGCCGGGAGGCTGGCACAGACTAGACTGCACAGCCAAGACTCAGTGATGCTTTGCTTGGTTATCTAGCAGGTAAAGGAATTTAGCCCCTGGTTTGGTATTGTGTGTTTAGCAGTGTGGTTAAGATAAAGTTAGAGGGCCAGCCAGATAGCTCAGAGGATTAATGGCCGGCAAGCAGGCACAGGAGCCAGCCTTGCCGTGCCAGTCCTGCCCCTGGGGGATTTCTGAGATAGTAACTGAGACCGGGCATGGTGGGGTGCGCCTGTCATCCCAGCTCTTGGGGGGCTGTAAACAGCTGGAATGCTACAAGTCTGATTTAGTAGCGAGACCCTGAATACCCTGTAGACCCTCCCCTAAATACAAGAAAAGCAAATAACCTCTTATGCTCTATCTAAAATAACTTGTTGAAAATGTAATAAAAGAAAAAGAGAGACAAAAACAAAAAATTAAGATTTCTTGAAAAGCAAGTGGTAACATTTCATCTTAGTCCAATCTTTCCTAACTATATCTGTTAAAATGAACAGCAGATTTGATAACAATAGGTAATATAACAACCATTATTAATCAGCTATTCTTGTTTTGAAAATCTGTAACATATATAATGCTGTGTGTTACTCTGTTTCTGTCTTTTTTGTTGTTCATTTTACTGAGAAAAAAAGAGAATAACTTGAAACAGTTTCCATACAGTTTGGTAGGACATTTACATTAATACATTGCATATTGCTGTCTTTATACCAGTTATTCGGAGGAAATGTCTGCTGCTTCTAATGTCGTACCAATTGTTGCTATACTCTAAAGTAATTTTGTTGTTGTTGTTGTTTCTGATCTTTGTTCTTGCTTTGGCTAAAAGCCAAATAAAATAAAATTATAATAAAAAAGAATAATAACTTTCAAACTCAAAGTCACTAACTATTGTCCCTAATTTATTCAACCAAATCATCTAATGTGTTTGAATTTGAACCAATTTCTCAGAACCAGTAGAAACGCATAGCTCTTTATTCTAACAAAGAAATACCATAGACACTGAAGTAAAAGGAAAGTTCGGCAAAGGAAACAAATCTCCACTAAACTAACACTCTCTTCATTCTAGAGATGAACACAGACGTCAAACACCATCTGGTGGAGTGTGGTTTATGCATGCAGTGTGACTCTCCACATTTCATAGGACATTAAGACAAAGCACCAGCCCTTAGGAAATCGAGAACAGTTAAAAATCCATAGATTTAGACGGTGTTTTCTTTTCCCACTTAGGCAAACTAGTTCTGATTTATGTTATCACACTACTTGAGAACAAGGAATGAAACTTTTAACTCAAGACAGATTTTTTCCAAAAGTGAATGTGTGTGTGTGTGTGTGTGTGTGTGTGTGTGTGTGTGTATGTATGTGTACTCTTGCTTTTAAAATGTCTTTATTAGCTGGGCATGGTGGCACATGCCTGTAATCCCAGCACTTGGGAGGCTGAGGCAGAAGGATCAGTGTAAGTTCAAGACCAGCCTGGGCTACAAAAGTGAGCTCAAGGCCAGCCAGAATTGCATAGCAAGACCCTGACTCCAAAAGACAAGAAAAAAATAAAATAAAATAAAATAAAATGTCTTTATTCAAAATTTACTATAGTGCGATAGAAAGATAGCTCAGTAGAATAAGCACTTGCCTGGCAAGTGCAAGGTCCTAAGTTCAAGACCCAGTACCACAAAAAAAAAAAAAAAAAAAAAATTACTATAGCGTTTATAAGCAAATTTTGCTATGAATAAAGGCATGCATTCTATTTATGTCAAGCAGTATTAACTGTAATTTATGCTTCTCACATAAAACGTCCTGTTCAAAAACAGTTTAAGTAAAAACACTGGCTTATTCAATATCCCGGAAATATAAAATAGGTATAGCACAGGCCAATCTGGAATATAGCTAAATATAGAATGCTCCAAATGGACCTGCCTCTCCCAGCCCCCAGCCTGATGCCCTGCAGAAGCCCTGCTCTCTGCTGTGACACGAGCCAGTGGTCTCTGCTCCCCACCATCCCATGGGTGACACTCAAGACCCAGGCACGCTGACAATCACACAGTAGCACTCGTCCTCGGCTCCTCTGGTGTTGGCATTTAGTAATGCTCTCTTGCCTAGCAAGCCCAGTGACATGCTTTAGGCTGCAGACACGTAGCAGAATCTCTGCTGCCTCTGTTTGAAACAACAGTGCTTAAAAACAAGTTCATATTTATTTAGAAATAAGTAGTGCTTCTAGGTGAGGAGCATTTACTTTTCTTACGCACAAAAATTTCTGTAAATCAGCAAAGACTAAAAATAAAAGTATTGTGACTCTGGTTGTATGTAGCAACACTCCATAAAAAGTCTAGTCTCAGAAGGATTCATTCCACAAAATTGACAATGGAGGGTTTCGATCCCTGGCGTGCCATGCAGGCTCAGGCCTGCAGGGCGCTGAGACAGCGATTGAGACTGGTGTGGTGGCACGTGCCTGTAATCCCAGCTCTTGGGAGGTTGCAAACAGGAGGATCACTACAAGCCTGACCTACGTAGTGAGACCCTGTAGACCTTGTACTTAATACATAAACTCAATACAATAAAACTGACAATGGAGTGGACACAAGGAAATTAAATTCACTCTAATGCAAGAAATTCTCATTATATAAGACTGAAAGAACAACCAAGAAATTATACTTAAAAGTAACAGTAACATTAAAACTAACCCTTTCAAATGCTGATATTTAAAACTTCTGTTCCTTGAAACCCATTAGGCATTAAGTGTATCCCATCTAATATAATACTAAAAATAGCACTGTCTGGGCAACAACTATAATTCCTGCTTTTTGTTGAAAAAAATGATTAAAAAGTTAAGAATCTGCCACAGTGTAAGAACTACTAAATATAGCCAGTTCTATGGTGTGTCTCTGGCTGTCCTCCCGAAGCCTCCCGTAGTCGTGGGGTGCTTGCTTTTCTGAGGCAGCTGAATGCTCCATGGTCCAGTGTTGGGATTATGGTTGTCAGCGCTATCCGCACCTTCGGCAGGGGGAGCCTCTCTACAATCTAAGGACAGACAAGCCCATTCCTCCTCTTCCTCTGGGTGCTTCTGCTGCTTTCTGCAGCCATGGGTGACTCATTCCCCTTCTGCCACAACGTCCTGCCTGTGAACCAGCTGATTAGAGCCTGCAACATCGACAAACTGAGCTACGGAAACCTTTCTTCCCTTAACTCATGTGTGTTGGCTCTTTTGCCTCAGCAACTGGAGAAGAACAGCTAGGGCAGAAGGATGTTCAAACTCCACTTTAGCAAATTAATTTTCTATCATAAGTAAAACCTGCAACATTCTAAATGTTTTCCAATCACTTTCTTGTTTGAAACAAAAACAGGCTCTCCGTGATAGCATAATTTTATTTTATTTTTGTCTTTTTTTGAGATAGGGTCTTGCTATGCAGTTCAGGCTGGCCTTCAGCTCACTTTGGTAGTCCAGGCTGGTCTCGAACTTGCACCAATCCTCCTGCCTCAGCCTCCCAAGTGCTGGGATTACAGGCGTGTGCCACCACACTCAGCTCAGCATAATTTTATTATAGCTGTAAAGTAGCCTTCTTGTTCCTCATTGCAATTTCCATCCTTCTTCTGAGGATTCCTTAGCCTTGACCCATATTCCATAAATACAATACAGTATCAGCTGGCATTCCTCCTTGTTAAAGTCTTCATCCTTCAACCTTATCCATCCTTTAAATTTTTTTTCTCACTGCTGATCTTATTACCTATATTTGTCAATCTGATCTGACCTCAACAATTTATGTATTATTTTCTTCACTTTATGTACTTGGTACAGGGTCTCACTATGCAGCTCGGACTCATAGTGATCCTCCTGGTTTCAGCCTCCCCAGCACTGGGATTACAGGAGCCACCACTCCCAGACCAGGTCGCTGGCTCAGTGTGCCATGTGGGCAGGGTCAGCATGGCACTGGGGACCAAGGATCGAATTCTGGTCCCTGTATTTACCAAAGTAGGTATGACTTCAAAATTTTAAATAGTGCTTGAATGCTCAAGACCTCATACTTGTATTTCCAGTGTACGTATGCTCGCCAAGCTGCCTACTTGGTTGATTTGGTTGGATGCTGTTTTTTTTCACTGATGTCAGACTGGTGGATAGTAGAGTACTATTTTTCCAGTTCTAGAAGGTCACCAACTAAGGCACTGACAGAGCTAGCACCTAGTGGAGCACCTTGCGGGTCTGTGGACAGCTCTGTACACCTTCAATGTCCACACAGAAGAAAGCAGAGCTCTGGGGTTTCCTGGCCCCCTCACAGGGAACAAATTCTATTTGAGAAAAGTTGATCCCCATGACGACTTTACCTTCTAATGTTCCAGCCCTAAATATCTTCAGAGGGAAGAGCTGACCTTTGACCTATAAATCTCAATGGAATGCCAGCATTCACTCTACTACAAATATCGAAAAGATGTTTCAAACTGAGTATGTCTGAGACTGATTTATTGTTCTCCTGGGTATCTTCTTGTTTTTGATAAGAGCAATCTTTTCAGGTGCTCAGACTGTAGCTTAATAGCTGTTTGAAAATATTTTTTGTCTCTTGTGCGCATGAAGGTTTTGTGACTAAAAAACAAAGATAAAATGGACATCTCCCTTTTGTTTTCTCTTAAAACTATCACTGTATTGTGTGAGTGCATAATTTTTGAAAAGATATTCAAAGAGACATTTAATTAATTTCTCTAGTTTCTTAACTGTATCAATAAAAATACTGGGTTTAAAACAGTTTTCTCAAAATAATAATAATAATAATAATAATAATAATAATAAAGTAGTATTTTCAGTCTCAAATGAGCTAATCTGGCAATTAAATACAGAAACACCGTGGGTGCTCCTTGAGATCACTCAGGCCTCCTGTTGATAGAAAACCCGAAACATTAGCTGTGCATTGAGTGTAATTTATTAACACAGTTTTATTTAATTTTACTTATCAAAATTTCAAAGTAATAATAGCATTCATATATTTAAACTTCAGTCAACAACAGCTGGCAGTATGTGGAGCAATAACAGCTTCAAAATATGCAATAAACTCAAATATATTTAAATACAGCACAGTCAGGACCATCCGTTGCCACGTTACCAAAGGTAGCACTAAGGACTGCTGTGAAAATACTAGTAGCTATGACACAGCAAATGTTCCGCATTCCCATAAGAATCTAAACTGTTCCTCTATCCTTACTTTAAAAAGAGCATAACAGCTTAAATTGTGTTCAGTAAAAAGGAAACAAATAAAGCATTCTCATCAGACAGGTTTAGCTATTGTAAGATTTTCTTGTATCACACAACAGGCTTGCATGCAATAAATGGCATGTCTCATTTTCACCTCTTGTCACAAATTCTTCGTCAGAGATCTGTTTCCAGGCTGTCTCTTGTAACCAAGACTAGGCTTACTTCCACAAAGATAGGAAACAGGAAACCTCAGTTTAAATGAGATGAAACAATAGTTTAAAGACATAATAGTAAGTAGGGATTGTCTAAGTGAATTCTTTTTTTGCCAAAAAAACACTGAAATACAGATTCATCACTTATATGACAAGCACTTCCCTCCTATATTACTTCTCTATAAATTCCATTAAAGATAGAGACCTTATATTCCACCTTACTGCTCAGGTTAATTTTTTCCCTCTAAAGCTAGATTTTCCAGTGCAGCTCTACAGCACTGACTTGATACCTTGTGCTGCAAGGCTACCCTCAAAAGCAGTGTCTTGGTGGGATCCTTGACCTTTACCCACTAGTTATCAGTAAGATTTGTTTTGCAACAAACACAACTAACTAGAAATGCTGCCAGAAGTCTCTAGGAGGACATAATTAAACCTGGCCGCGATCCACCCATTTAAATCAATTTCTTAATGATTCATCTGGCACCTAGTCCAATTAAAAACAAAACTAAGCTACATCCTGAGATCTTGAAATTGAGACTATCCAATGATATATTCCCTGAACTAACAGCTATGTAACTGGCTGTATGTGATTCTTCTAAAAACACTTTCAGTTTACAATGTTTTCTATAGCCCTCTATGGCTTTGTTCAGTTGGTTTTCTAGGGAGGTAGATCGTTGCCAAAGCCTTGTACAAAATTCACATCCCAAGTCACAAATTTGCGCATGGCATAATACTTTGGAGGGGTGAAACATCATATTCATTAATATAAATTTAGGCAACCCAGGTATAGGAACCCAAGGGTTACAGTTTAGAAACTCTCATCATAAAAGCTTAAAAGCTTGAAAAAAATTGCTAATCAAGTATTTAGGATGAAATTTTTTAAGCCCCTTAATTTTTCTAAGTCCCTTGACTTTTGACCTGGTATTTCATGGTTTGAAAGTTATCTAAGCTTAATAGGAAACATAGCAAAACTAAAACCCATTTTTAACATTCTAAACACTGATGTCACAGTGCTTCCTTAAGATTGTCACATGTCCTGTGCTATTGCCAGCAGTAGTAGGGCCTGACATCTGCCAGTGAGAGATGTCATCTCAGGACTGGCTCTTACAAAGGCTGTGTATGTGCTGGGATATTTCTAAATTTAAATCCAAATATTTCTGAACATCACAAGAATTCTTAAGATCTGTATATGATCCAAACTGTACAGCTATGGGTTGTTTTGCAACATTCATTGTAAAGAAGGAGGAACTAAATCACTAAGATTGTTTTGTTTCTTGCAGAAAAAACCAATAATAGATTGGGTAGACTGAAGCATTCATTTGACTGTAAACCTGGTCAAAATAGAGTAGAAAGACAAAACTAAGAAAAATGACCAGAACTTGGCCATCAAGAAGACGACCCAGGAGAATGCCCAGTGACCAGCCAGCACACAGAACGCAGGTGAGAAAGTTTTCAGTGAAAGGAAGCAGAGACTCAGGCAAATCGCAGGAAAGGATCAAGAGAGATTTTGTCATCGTGGTTCTTTTAATGACAAATTATCACAGCAGACTCCAACTCCATGAGAATGATCCGATAAGCAAAAATTCCCCATGACACAGAAGACAAAAAGGTATTTCTGGAGCAATGTCTTTGAGAAGGCCACAGTGGCCACAGAGAGAATCCTGTAGGCTGTGACCACGACTGGTGCTAGAATTTTGATGAAAATAAGGGGCGGAAGAGATGCTAACAGTGAAGCTACTCTCTTTTCTGCTGAATTCCCACCTCTGGGCTGAGTCTGAGTCACAAACTCTCAGCTAATTCCATCTGCACAGTCAGCCTAAGCACCTCTTCCAGAAACTTGGTCCTATTAGAAAATATCAGTTTTTCCTATTAATTTAAGTTTTAATTACTTTCAGGAAGAACTTGAAAATGCAGCTTTATGTCTGTGCTGCAAGGTTTCTAAACTAACTGTCATTTTTGAATGGAAAATAAGATAGTTTTCACCTATTTAGTTGTTAAAGTATAAACCAGAAACAAGTAAAGCTTAGATCTATTAAAATATTTAAGTTGCAACCTACATATTTCCTGGGGGTAAAATCTTACATTTTTGTATCATGTATTTTTTTTTTTTTCTATTTACAGAAGAAAATATCAAGGAAAAACATCTTGGAGTTCATTGTTTAAAATATTATCAATTTCTTCTTTTACTAACTTCCTTAGCTGTTTTAACTTCAGGGCTAAAGATTTACACATGACTGAGTTATTCATTAGAAGGGGAAGATACATATGTAAATATGCATAAATATGTATGCTTATATATGAATAGAAAATCCATAAAATATGTTTCCTCACTGGCGTGCTTATAGACGAAATGTAATTCTAGATAACATTTTCCATAATGTCAAAAGGCAATTTGTCGAAAGCTAATCAAAATTCTTTGGCAACATAAACACATCAGAATATTGCTTTAAAGAACAAATACTTTTTCTGTGAATGCTATTTAATTTTTGCAAAAAGCAAATGATTGACATTTTTGGGGTATTTTTCTCTCTCTTCTGAATTATGCTTTGGAGTTTTTGAATCAGTCGATGTATTTTAGCAGCCTCACCTCCACTTCTGGCATTGTTCTCTTGAGATATTAATAAGCATCACCTGAAATCTGATGCCAGAAGATGAACAGATGAACTTTCCTTACACAAACAGAATAGCCAAATTAGCAAGACTTTTATTCCTCACTCTTATTAATAGCAGTGTAATCCAATAAATCACAATAAATCATACACTATACAGTTATGTGTGAAATGGAAAACTTGAGGACAATCATCAGTGCTCACTGTACAATGACAGACTGTAGACCAAAACACTCAGAGAGAAGCATCTTTGCTTACAGCATGGTGAGCCTCCAGTGAAAGTATTACATTCTGATTCCCTAATATAATTGGTACTATAAATTCTCAGTTGGGAGACCTATGAGTCATGATCTCTGTGTCATAAATCAGACTTTCAAATTAAACTCATCTATCCTTTGCATGGCAGACTTACATCCAAATTTGTAAGAAATATTCATTAAAAAGAAAGAAAATGGGGTTGGAAAAAGCCCCTGAAACTTCTAGAACATTTCAAAGATATCAGAAAAACAAACTAGCACCTCTGCCATGACGTGAAAATAAAGAAGGACACGCTATATAGCCCAGCTTTTATTTAAGTGAAACAGTTCTGGAAAGGGATCAATTTTGTAGTGAGATTAAGTCAGAGACAACTAAAAATAATAATTCCTTGAGGCTACTAGGTTGAACTCTATAGTTTTTGAAGTTGTTTTAAAATGAATAGAATGGATAAAGATGAAAAGAAAATACACATTGCTAATGGACAAAACATCTTTTACGCTGATACTCAAGTAGCATACCATTTTTTTTTCATTAAGATCCCAGAAGTGGTAACACCAAACCCCTTGGTCAGCTTCTCACTTTCTCCTGTCATTTGTCTCCGAGTTATTAAATCTACTGTTGCAGTTTCCAGCAAAGGGAAACCAGGAAAAGGAAAAAGGATCAAACTGTCAGAGCTGGCCCGCTCACTGATAGTGGGAAGCAGAATTTGAAACCAGGGGTAAAATTAAGTTTTCTCAGTGTCAAATGCACATCAGCCACATCTGTTTCTTTACTACTGTAAAGCATCATGAAGCAAACATAACAATATGAAAATAAGTATCTTTTTTTTATTTCTTAGACATGAAAGGAATGGTCAGCCAACTAGGTAGATATAGTCTATCACTGAGAGTATTACTGATTTTCCTGAGAAAAGCTAAGGAACACAATAATAATGGACATTTTAAAGATATGTACCCAAACTACAACCCCAAACCCAATTATTTATTTCAAAGTGCCTATATAGCAATTAAATCTAAATGATGAGGCTTAAATTTAGAAGAAAGATCAATTCATACACTACAACTTTTTGTCTTAAGAGAAAAATAAATAATGCCCCTATTGCATAGGCTTGTACCCACTGACCTAAGTAAACCTCAGGCAGCAGGAAGGCAGACTTAAGTAATAATTAGCACACAGGCTCCTAGGCAGATAGTGTAGTGTGGCACCAAGAATCTGCAGGAAGTTTTCAGTAGGCATTGCAAAGGTGACTGTGTTCCCTTGTTTGGAATACTAAAAATAAGACAATTCTAAGTAGGTAGTGTAGTCTGTCTTACAATAGATCTTAGTGAAAATTTAATTCAATAATACCACTGGAGTTCAATAGTATCATCATTAATAGTTATTTATCATTCATCTGTCTCAGTTACTTTTCTCTCGTTGCTGGGACACAATGGCATACAAAATTAGGCAAGGAAAACTTTATTTAGCTCATAGTTATCGGAGGTTTCAGTCCATACTCAGCTGGCTCCAAGGTAGAGTGCCACATGGCAGAAGGCAGCTGTTCATGGTGACGGAAAACAGCAAAGGGCTGAGCAAGGGGCAGCTAGGAAGCCTCCCTCCCCTCCTCATACTTGTGCAGATTGCCCACCCCAGGGCAGGTGTAGCCCTCACACCCATCATCCCAGCATTGGATCATGAATTATTCCTAAGCTTGAGAAGCTGACCCATGACTGCTGGAGACTTTCCAGGGGACACCTGTCCATGAACTATGGCATCATCTGTGTCTTGGACTTCACAAGTATCACTTTGTTTCGTAAATTGCATGTCACCATTTTTTCTCAGAAGAAGAAAAGAATATTAAACCGGGTGAACAATTTTCTGGAATTATGTATCACAACTAGACTTTAACATTTCACCCTCTTGTTCATTATTCCAGTCACCTGATAATTTTGGTGCTCAATTCAAAATCCCAGTTCTACTAGGAATTAACAGAAAATTTCTTTAGAATGAAGACCAAAATAATGGCTATCATTCACCTTGTCATTTCTAACACATTGCAGCTTATATTTTACCTCATTCATTCTCTTCCCTACTCCAAGACAATAATCTTCTGGTTTACCAAACTTTTAAAATTTTGTTTTCTCCTATATCTAAAGGATGTTATTCTACGTTATTTTATCTTAATAAATGTTCATTAAAGTATATAACCTTGATAATTAACTTTTGTTTGTAGTTAAATAATGGGAGGTCTACCTTCCACATAGTTGAATGGTTGGTTAACTCACTTTAATACAATAAGCAAGTGCTAAGCTTTAGAAGTATAAATACATTTTCCTACTTTTTCTCTTGGGTAGGTAGCTGTAAAATTATAATTTTATAAAAAAATAGCACTTTAGCTATTTATTTAAAGATGTTTCATCACTATTAAGGTCTCATGAAATATTTTTGTGGGAAAAGATATAAAACATTTTGGTTTATGGACTACATATTATTTTCAAAGTTTTCTATGTTTTGATTCTTGAAAATGTTTTAGCAAACATGTAAAAATATTTTAGAACACTTGTTTATCAGTTCTTTGGTTATGGACTATAGTCTTTCAATTTGTATTACATTGTCCATGTGTTTTATTTTCTTTTAATATCAAAATTGCAATATTAAAGTAAAGCAATAAGGGCTGCCGAGACAGTGGAAGAGCTAAGCACCTGCTAGGCAAGTGGGGTGTGATCGCTGGTCCCACATGCCACGCAGGCACCGTGCCCCACGGCACACTGATCTGGCCACGGACACTGGGCGTGGTGGCGAACACATGTAATCCAGTGCCAGGGAGGCTGATGACAGGAGGGTCACTATGGATTTGGAATTAGGTATATGATAGCCTCACTCGCATTTCTGGCTCTAGAGTTAGCATGAAAGAGGACAGGTCCCCCACAAATTCTACCAAGGGTTCAGTCCAAGGCTACTGTCCTAACCTAAAAAATGTGACGTACGTTTCACGAAGTGTCCAGTTAGGCTTTTGTGCTAAATCTTGATGTGCACACAGCTCTTTTTCCCATTGTTATTTATACTCAGCAGCCGCATCTCTGAGTTTTATGGACCTAGATGGGATCGATTTGGCCAATGGGAGCAGACAGGATAGCCAGCGGGGTAATTGTTATCTCCAGTGCCCATTTGACCACCACACTTCTGGCCAGTATCCCTGGACCTGCTGCAGTAGAACTGATTGGAGTCCAGTTGGAAATTTTGCCTGAGAGAGACCTGGGCACCAGTCACCCTTTCTTTGTGCAAATTCCTCCCAGATTTTCTTCCCTGACCTCAGGCCCCGTATCCAGTCTTGATAGTCCTTCCCTAAGAAAATAAGGGAGCAATACATATTCTTTTTTATTTATCTGGATGACAAACTTCTTAGGGAGCAACGAGAGCTCTCCAACCTGGACTTTTTGGGAGTAGTAGCCTAACAGGAGGATTTGAGGTAAAATTTAACAATATTTTGCTTGTCTGTACTTTATCCAGGTTATAATCTGTATTCTGTTTTATACCCTCTAAGTGAGAAAAAAAATAGTAAATTCTTTTTTTTTTTTTTTTTTTTTTTTTGGTCTTTTTGAGACAGGGTCTCACTATGCAGTTCAGGCTGGACTTGAGCTCACTTTTGTAGCCCAGGCTGGTCTCGAACTCACACTGATCCTCCTGCCTCAGCCCCCCGAGTGCTGCAATTACCTGTGTGCACCACCACACCCGGCTTAAATTCATATTTTTAAGCTTAATTTTTACTATGGATGTAGAAATGAGGGTGTCTTTTTAAACTTTCATGCATTTTACCTTATTTATATTAGTAAATTAATCATTGGAAACACAGGACTAAAAGGGTACAAAATATACTCACTTTCTCCAAACAGGGAAAGTATAAAATTTAAGTTTCCTATAGACTAAAGGATAATACAATGACATAATGAAAAGAACCCTAGTTTATTAGAAGTCAAACAGGAAATAAAACTACTCTAGCTCAAAATTTTTTCTGGTTCCAACCCAGTTTCTTCATTTTCCAGATATAGTAAAAGTTGGGCTGGGGCAGTAGCTCAGGGGCACAGCACAAAGACCTGGCAAGCACCAGGTCCTCAGCTCAGTTCCTGGAACCCAAAACAGTCCAGGTACAAAAAGGTAAAGCCCATTGTTTTGTTTTTTTTTTTTTTATTTAGTGACGTGGTGATGACCAGGTGAAACAGAGCATCATCTTACTGTATTATAACTGTTTATTAGCTCATTATAGCAGCTGACTTTTATTAATGTATCACAACCTATAAATCACAATGAAGAGATAAAATCAGGTTAATGATCAAGACATTACAGAAGGCAAGTAATTATATTTCAAAAATGTCTGTCTCTGAGAGAGGAGGGGTATGGTGATGGTGTTGCGATCAGTCAAACATTACATGAACTGTGCCTAAGGTTAATGTGGAAGGAAACGAAGCTCAGTGAGAGAAAGAGAAGGCTAAGCTTTTTGAACGCTATTCGCTTTTGGTAGCAAGAACAAATATTTACTGAGATTAAAAATTTAGAAAACCAGAGGTGCAAAGAAGCCAGAAGCTGTTGATGTCAGCACATTTTATTTAAACACTTGAAAAATTTAGCTCAATGTTTAGGATGTGCTCACAAATGTTACTAAAAGCTCAGGAGCAGGGAGAACTCGTTCACTTCATGTGCTGATGTTGGTGATATAAATACACCCATCCCGCAAAAGCCAAGCCAAAGGCCGGGAAGAGGCAAGCCCAACTGGTTTTCAAGTGCCAAGCCCAGCTGGCTTTCAAGTCCCTGATGTTACTTGATTTACAATACGCCGCTGTAGACGTTTACATTGGTGGATCAGATTAAATAGTAGTGACTTTGGGCAAGATCGGACCAAAACTTATGTAGCTTACACTTCTGAGCAAGATCCCCACAATTCTGGAGGAAAATAAATCATACTTCACACTGGCCATGATTAGTATAGACGGTGTGGTAGAGCACAGGTTGGTGTCATATGTTTCTTTAATCAGTGCTACCACTCTGGCAGTGATCAACATAGTATTAGCACAATAAGGAAAATCACACTCCCCCAACCAACTTTTAGATAGAATGATAAGAACAGACTGCAAAGAGTGTGGGACAAATGAAACCATTAGTGTCAAAATCAAACCGTTTTCATCTCACTCAAAAGAAATGGGAAGCCACTCTGCTGCTATCTGTCGTTTGAAATTGAGCAGTTCGTCAGCAGTGGGTAGCACTGGGTATGCAAAAGGGCAAGAAGAGCGGGGCCCCCAGGCCCTGCAGCACCTCTCACACGTCCTCCCGTTGCACGGCCTCGCAAGAGTCATTTGATGGAAGCTTTTCAAGTTTTAGGTTAATAGCTTCGATTCAGTCTTGGCATCCTGAACAGAAGTGGGTGTTGGGCACCTATGAAGGGTACTTTGATGGTGTCACCGTGGTTCTCTCTAATGGAGACTGCCACTGCAGTTGGCACCCTTTCTTTTGCTTCCACCAGCAGCACAAAAGGTGCAACAAAATGTCATTGTGAACAGGAAAGCGGAGATATGAAAAAGCTGTCTCCTTTTCATCTTTACAGTACACGCAGAATTATTCTCCTGTAATACAGCTCCTAGGTCTTTTTGATGTAGCGAAATAAAACCTGAGTCACCTTCTAAGCAACATTATGTCTTATTTCATAGCAAGGTAAATTATATAATGGACAGTGTCATAAAGAATTTAAACACAGAACATGCGTGACTTCACTTGCATTTTATAAATGGAATATTTACCTTAATTGCTATTTACCTTTTTTAATGAATGAATTTTCATAAAGTTAAAGGAAATTTATCATTTCATTAAATTGATGTGGTTTAATAGATGCATATCCCATTCAATATCATTTTTATAATAGTTTGACTAGCCATTTTCTCACTGGTAAAGAAATGATATATTTTCCTTTTAATTGGTCTATGAAAATCACCCTAATTTCATTGTCACTAGTATCCAATTTTATATAATTTTCCTTCCACATATTCTAAAAACAAACATTAAGTCAAATTCTCTAGTTACCACCAAAAAAGAATGAGATAAATACTAGCAGAAATCCACGGAGAAGTATCTGATGATGCTAACCAAATTTGGCAGCAATAACAATTACTGATACTGGACTGGGGACAGAGCTGGAGGGTCTAAGCACTGCCTGGAAAGTCTAAGGACTGGGTTCTATGCCAAGCCCCACATGTCCTACTGTCCCTGTAATCCTGGATGTGCTTCACCGGCCACTCAAACAAGGTGTAGTGGCCCACACCTGTGATCCTCGAGCTAGGGACGCTGAGACAAGAAGGCCATTACAGGTGCATAGTGAGACCCTGTACCAAGTAAATAAACAAAAAAATATTAAAAATAATTGCTGCTATTTAATGGAAAGCATTCTGGTTCAAAAATGAAAGAAAATTCAGATTTTAGACCCCAGTTAATTTTTATGAGGGTTACTGGCCACATCTGCAAAATGAGAGGCTTCCATTCCATTATAATTTACATCTGCTTCATTACAAATATTCTATGGAAAAAATTTCATTGATACATAGCCTCAATTGAGTGAGAAGATACGAGATTGGAGCAAGATGAGGCTGCGTGTTGTCTTACCTCATCTGAGGAAAAAATTAAAGCTGAGAATATACTGGGCCTGCTATAATGAAATTTCTTCTAACCTAACCTTCAAGCCAGTGTTCCACAAGGTCTGTCCTCCCAGCATTCACAGGTAAAATAATACGTCATATTACATTTGGTATGCGTATTAGAGCAATGATAGCTATGAACACCTCATGCAGCACAAGTGGAAGCTGCTTAATCAAGGGAAGATGCGGTCCCAAGGGTTCCAATAGCCTCTGTTCTGGAGCACTCGACACTGAAAGCCAAACTGTAGGCTTGTGAACAACTCGTGTGCCGCCCCGAGGGCAAGGCTACGAACACAGCTACCTGTCTCATCTAAATGAATAAACCAGCTCACAGCGCCACGTGCAACTTGCCTGAGGCCAAAGAGTGAAGTCAAGTGTGTCTGAGAATTCAAATAACCACCACTGGCCTTTGAGTCTCGGGTTATTTCCCCTACATAACACTGCAGCAAAAAGCAAACTAGCTGGCCTGAGACATCCGAGATGGAAAATACCAGTCGGCTGCAGACTCTTTAGTTAGAAACTACAAAATCTTCATGCGCATGCGTACAATCCCTTCATCCCCTTCTGTGGTGATGGCAGCTAATCCGTGCCAGCCAAACACTCCTTCTTCAACTGAGGCAATCAGTGGAGTAGATTGGCGGTGGAAACGCTCCTTCCACGTCACCCGAGCTTTCCATTCCAGAGGGGACTTCCTCCCCACACACAAATGGATTCTCATTAGTCTTTCTCTAGCCTGTCTGTCTCTGTTTACACACACGCACACACACACACACACACACACATACACGCATGAACGCACAGTGGAAATACCTGTAGGTTTAACAGAACAGCACCGACCCTCATGGCCTCACTAATCTCCAGGCTGTACATGAGCTGGGGGAAGCGAGGAGGGCTCTGATTATTTGGAGGAAGCACCTCGATGTACACCGTGCAGATGGAGTGCCTGTGAGGACGAAGAGAAAACAATGTTTACGCATCTACATCACTTCTCAAGCATAACTGCACGCTTTATTCATTTGTAGGGGCCACAGGACAAAGAATCATCAAACTTCATAGAAAACATTGAATGTGGCATAAAGAAGGGAAAACTATAAGCAACCACTAAAATATAATGATTTTAGCAAATTACCTAAGTAAAACAAAATGAATTCCTTCTATTATATGTTTTTCTACTGAGATTAATGGTGCAAATTAAAACAGAATAGTTGTACAGTAAAGCTAATAAATTATTTTGCCTTGACTTCTGACATTTTAATGCTTTTACAATAGCAAAAGGCATTCTACAAACCCTCTCTGGGCACCCTTCCTGTTAAGCCAGCAGAGGGAGCATTGATTAAAATTACACAAAAACAAACTATGGGCTGTGTTTTATCAGATCTGTTGCCAACTTCAAGGGCTTAATATAAGTTTATATTGAGTCAAGATCATAAAGTATCCCTTGTCACCCTAAAGTAGTTGCAAAATTAAATGTTTCTAAAAGTTCCTGGGGCCGGGGAAATAGCTCAGTAGAATAAGCACTTGTCTGGCAAGCGCAAGGGCCTGAGTTCAATCCCCGGTCCCACAAAGAGAGAGAGAGAGAGAGAGAGAGAGAGAGAGAGAGAGAGAGAGAGAGAGAGAGAGAGAGAGAGAGAGAGAGAGAGAAAGGTCCTTCGAAAAGAACAGTACGAAAAACTAAAAATTAGGCATAATGAAAGACTTCCTTGACAAGGAATTTCCTTGAACATTAAGAAAATACTTTGCTATTATGAATTGCAAACGCTAACGTTCACATAATCATTTATTCAATGGCCCTGGACTCTGAAAATTGTTTTGAACAGTGAAAAAGGGCAAAGGAAAGCAATCAAGGTTATCTGAAAGAGAAACTCTGGCAAACACGTAAGAGAGACTTAAATTAGCAGGCTGTCTTTTACCTTGACATACACAGATGTTTTACATAAACATACCACTACTGTCTCCAATGTATACTTTCATTTTATCTTAGCAGAATTACATGATCAATTTATAATTTCTAATTTAATGTTTGTTAAAAATTCTATTTGGGGACAGCCAGATAGCTCAGTGGATTAAATGCCTGCTCAGGCAGAACTCACAAGCCTGGAGTTCAAACCCCAGCCTGCTCTTCTAGGCTCACCTCCAGGCCACTCTGAGACAGAGATTGAGACTGGGTGTAGTGGCACATGCATGTAATCCCAGAACTTCGGAGACTGAAAACAGGAGAATCACTATGAGTCCAGCCTACATAGTGAGACCCTATACATCTGTAGCTCTTGTACTTTAAAAAAAAAAAAATCTATTTGGGGTCAACATTCTCCTAAAATAGTCTAAAACTCTTATTAAGTATTCCAATTAAAAGATGTGACTGCAAAATGCTTTTTCTGGCACTAACTAAACAGTATCACTCTTTGAAAAGATTTGAACTCAAATACAGTTAATAGATACAAAAGCTTAGCTGTACAGCTTGTAGTTTTATCATATACATGAATGTAAATTGTTTTTAACATATTCCCATATCCTTGGTAGAGTTAGAAAAGCTTGTGGGAGGGCTGGGGGTATAGCTCAGCGGACTAAGCCCTTGTTTAGAGAAGTTCAAGGACCAGGGCTTGGTTCCTGGCCCTGCCTGCCATGCCGGCCCCGCTCTGGAGCGTGGAGCCAGTGGTGGACTCTGGGAGCTGTGGTGTGTGCCTGTAATCCCAGCACCTGGGAGGTAGGAAGCAGGAGGATCACTATGAGTCAGTAGTGAGACGCTGCCCCCCAAAAAAAGACAAAAGAAGAAAAGTTTGTGGGCCAGGGAGATAGCTCAGCCACATAAGAGCCTGTGCGGCGGGTAGAAGGTGAAAAGCTGCAGTGATGAAGAATTTTAATCTTGCATTAATCACAATATTGATCTAAAATACGATTACATAAACTATAATGTTTTAGGCTTTTGCAAACAGTTAATATACCTATATCTATTTTTATCTTTGATTGCACCCTTTGCTATTTAAAATTCAACAAAATCAAAGTCTACTTATATCACATACATTTATATTTAACATATATGTGAAGTTTCACAAATATGTCTATGTGCAGTGATATTTTTACAAATAAATGTGAAATGGTTCAAACAGATAATCACTAAATTTAGTCCTTAAGAGTCAGACATTTACAATGGTTTATTATAAATGTTAATATATTTCTCATGAATGTTAGAGGTACCAGGATTGTATGCCTTTGAAAGAGAAATAGGATAAAATTACAAAAATCCTTATGTATGTTGCAAAGTCATCCTTCTTATGTGTCTAAGTGAAGGAACGAACTCTCTGAGGCTGTCATGATACCCTTCTGGGTTATGGTCTGGCCCACAATATGCATATTCTTCCTGGCGTCATTCTTTCATACTTTCAGTTATTTTATAAACCTGTTCCCGTTCCTATCAACACCTTCTTTGTGCATAGATTCTTTATCATTGCCCTTATTATTCTCTACAACTAGTGAATCTTTCAGCAGCAGTAGCAGGACCTATGTGGTAGGCATGCTGGCACCAGGATTTTCCCCAGCTGTTCCAGGGTTGGCCATTTCCTTTGCACCCCTGAATGATCTGGGCAGAAGACAGGGGACAGCTTGGCTCCAGAGTGACTGTCTCCTTCATCTGGCTTACAGTTTTGCTTTGCCCGCTTCTTCCCACAATAATTTGAAGGATGAAATCGCTAATTAGGTTTAGTTTCTCTTAGAAGTGGATGTTAGAATGATTCTAGCATAATCATATTTCAAACCTTTGCAAAGTTGATGTCCTGGCCCTTCTTTATAGTATATTTTTTAAAAAATCCCCTTTCTTGAGAATTTTTGCCTTTTAAAAATGATATATCTTTTTCATTCCTGCTGTCAGCATAATGTGACAGTTAGCTTTCCTATAATTAAATACCAGTACACTAATGATCAAATGATAACATTAATGTTGTAATAAATAATAGGAATTTAACAGCATCATTTAAGGGGAGTGCCTAGGTAAGTAGTATTGTATATTTGCATTTCATATTTACATTTTATAACTAGGTCTAACTGCATAAACCTGAGCATCAATCGAACTAAATTTTATCTTTGTATGATGTAAATTAATGTCCAATTTTATAAATGAAGCATAGTTTTACTTTTTTATTTTATAATAAACATTAAAGAAGATTAAGAAAGAAAATGTATTTCTGAGATGTTATGATTAAGACACTCTTCATATCTGGCTAAAATACTGGTTTTGAAAAGATGATCTAATAAGCAAGAAAGAAAATGTGAGATAAGGTTGCTAAGCTAATTAGCAACCACAGCTAACTTTGAAAAAAGACTTCTAATTTAGAATCTGCTAATCTTTCTCCTGTCTTATGAGAACAAATAGGGGACGAATGTTAAGAATCTGTATGTGTGGATACAAACCATCCCCAGTTTGTAACAAGGGATATAAACTTACTCAGAATCATAAATTATCTCGTCTTTGTCTCACATTGTGAAATCATAACCTTCATTTTGCTGTGGATGAAATTTTATCTCAGTAGTTTACTATGAGAGCAAGCTGAACTATGAGTAAGAGTAATAATAAATGAAGGGTATTGTTTACATTGACAAAACTGCACAACTTGTATTGAAATTTTCCATTAAAGACATCAACATGTTGTAAAACATACCTATTTGTATTTCTTTAGCTCTATTTTGCTTCTATAACAGTGATTATAGGTATTTGTATTTTTTCCTAGGGGACTTAATACAAGCAACTGATTGTGGTTTTTTCCTTATCAGTATTATGCCAGAAAATTGTGTTCGACTTTGGAGGCACACGAAAACATTCATGGGAGTGGAAATTTCAGAATTAAGTATAGGAGGTCAACGAGAATCATGCAGGGCACATTTCAGAGGCAGAGTTTAAGATGCCTTGTACATTTATGTGTGAAACTCATAGATCCTAACGCATAGACTATAACACTGATGTGATTCATAGAAAACTGCATGACAAAACTACATGTGTTACATGACTAAAGAGAAGAATATAATGAGACGGAAAGAAGAGTTAAACCTAGAGAGAGAAACTTGTGTGATACCTCCTGATTTAAACTTGAAATTAAACGTGAGAAATTGAAGCCAGCCATGGTGGCACACAACTGTAATCCCAGTATTTGCAAGGCTAAGGAAGAGGAACAGCCATGAGTCTGAGGTCTGTCTGAGCTACATAAGCTAGTTAAAGTCCAGCATCCATTACATACGAAGACCTTGTTTCAAAAATAAACGGGGTGGGATTAAGGGCAGAACACGGCGGTACACATCTATAATCCCAGCACTTACGGGGCTGAGACGGGCTCTCTGTGAATGGAGTCACACATACCACATTCAAGGCTAGCACTAACTACTGAATGAAAGACTGTCTCCAAAACAAACAAAAAAGTAAGTAATTGAACAGGTTATTGACATGATGGGATGTGTCACGTTTTCCCAGTCCCCAACACGGTGCTGTGTTATTTCCCTCAGTCTAGGATCTTCTTTGCTTGTGTATCATGCTGCCATTGCTGCCATGTGAGCTGGCCCTTGCATGCGTCTCCCACATGACTGGCGCTCCTCTGTCTGTTGCTGAACACCATGGCAACAGGCCTCCCATCCGGTCTTCTGCCTCAGTGCCTCCTAAGAGACTTCCATGTGTCACAACTCAATTGTTAAAAATAAATGACTGTTTATTCATCACAGCCTTAATAATATCAAACAGACTGTTAGATTACAGAATATATATTCACAATGGAAAATATTTCAATGGAGTGTGGATTATTTAGCCATATATCAATTAAATGCAGCCTGGCGTTGCATAAAAATAATTAAAAAGGGATGTTATATCATGTATCAATCATTTCATTATAACTTATTGCCAGCTATTTAGGGATAGGAGGTAATTGTGATTCTCCATACCTTCATAAATACTAAACAGAAGTGATTTTTTTTTTCATACTGGCATTAAATAAGTATTTACTCTTTCTAATTGAATTAAATATGTGCAAGTGACCTACATACATCCCTGGATAAGCAATATCTCCAAAGATATGACTTTTGTTGCTTAAACTTTTGTCTCTTCTTTTACTCTTATTAAAATATAACACAGCCAAATGCTCAAAACCAAGCTAAGTGCTATGGTTCTGCACACCCTCAACTTATACACAATTTAACAAATTGTCATAACAGATACATAAAGCAGTTTATTCATACCAATTATATTTCTATGTCACTTTATGAACTGAGAAAAATGGTATGTACAATTTGCAAAATCTCAATGCTGTGGCCATTGTTGTAGGTATTTTTATTCAATTACATTAAAACAGCAGGGTTTCTAGTGAAATTAGTCAAGGAAATATTTCAAAATCCATATTCTTACGTTGCTAATTTTCAAATGACATTTTCTTTATAAAAGAAAAACTCAAAACAAAAACTTAGAACTCTTTGTTTCACTCACCAACTCAACTTGAAGGACTAATTTCCTTTCTAAAAATAGCAAGTATCATAATCCTACTGTAAGCATGTCATTATCGCAGCAGGTGGAATAAAGGTCCATGGGTTTCTATCTACAGGTGCCATGCGACACTTGCCCAGACTTTCTTTATAAGGTGGCCTTTCAGGATAAAATTCATTGTCTTACATGAAAAAGCAAGGCTAGATTCACAATACACTTGGCACTGTGCAGAATACCTAGTTCAGATACTCGTGAAATTGCTAAAGTTGACTATAACTCACATGGTTCCAAGTCTAACATTGGATCAGTCACCTTCCAAATTCTTGACTAGGCAAATCACTGCTCTGACCTGAGTTAGGAACTGAGCAGATTGAAGATACCAACATATGCTATCAACATGTGATTCATTAGACATGAGATTCTGCTTTACCCCAATCTCTAGTTTTGATACCTATGGTTTTATTTATTATATATGTATTTCTTGCAGTATCAGGGATTGAACTCAGGACCCTGCCCTTGCCAGGCAAATGCTCATTCTCCTGAGTTATCTCCCTGGCCCAAGAACCATGCTGCCCTGAGAAGAGTAAAGCCCTTCACCTTCCCACCCTCTGCTGCCCGTGATGTAGATCTTCCCTCCACCCCAGGTTCCCACCCTGTACACACCCGTAGCCCACGTCATTCATTGCTCCGTGGCCATCTCAGGCGTCAAAGTGGTGCGACACTCCAATGCCTGTGTTCTGCTAACTGGCCACTTGGCCAAACTGGGAGAGTCCCACTACTGACTTTGAATATACTGTCACCACTGCTGTGTTTTATTATTATCGATCTTTTACTATGTCTAATTTATAAATTAGATGGTATCATAAACATGCCTGGAAGGGAAGACCA
>PVJA010000609.1:115575-128075 GCA_004027025.1 Myocastor coypus | reverse complement strand
GTCAATCTTCTCTTTGTTGTTCTCAGCCCCAAATGTTACTAAATAAGTATATGCAGTTCCTGAGAATCTGGTCTCTGATTTTCGGTGTTTATAGGATAAAAGGTTGCTTGGGGTGTGTGTGTGTGTGTGTGTGTGTGTGTGTGTGTGTGTGTGTGTTTGTGTGTGTGTGTGTTAAATTCCATTACGGGGTCACAGGGAGCACTGAATGGTCCTCACTGGCCCCAACCTACAGTACCTTCTCTCCGCTGGAGGAGCGTTGTCCGCTGCCTGGACCGTGAGTGCGTAGGTCCGCCCCACCGTCAACTCCACCCCCGGAGCGATGGTGATCAACCCGGTGGTCTTATTGATGACGAAGTGCCCCTGAGCCCCGATCAGAATTTCGTACGTGATCTCCCCGTTTGACCCTTCGTCTGCATCAACGGCGGTGAGCTGGAATTGAAAATCACAGCGTAAATCCTCTTGGGACTCAAGGCTTCACTGCTGTGCATGCGTGCACACACATGCGTGCACGCGCGCGCACGCACGCACACACACACAGAGAAGGAGTCGCTGGCAAAGCCAAAATGAAGGGCGTTTTCTTGTCCCAGAGGCCATCATATTCTCCAGCAGAGGCTGCTGGGTTCTGTTAGAACACTGAAGCAATCCTTCAGAAAGACGATGTTGTTGTCCTCTTATGAGCGTGATGAGAATTAAAAAAAAAAGTGGTGTGGGATATTGTAGGATTGCTTTATTAAAAAAAAATAATATAGGAAAGCCCTAGCACAAACACTGAATATCCATATAGGAATTTTTATATCATTTTTCACCTAACCTCCTGTTCTTGATAAATACACACATAATACAGCAGTCAGACACCAGAATAAACGGTAGTAAGGAATACTGGGTGGCCCTTAGTACTGCAAACCCTACTTTTACTTGGCTGTTTTCCATCCCAATGTTACATTTTCCATCCCTCATGAGGCAGAAGAATCTTGTTTGTTCTGGTTATGAAGGACAGCCAAGACCTGGAGCTTTAGGAAGAAACAAGTGCATCTCTAATTAGAAAAGAGCAAGCCAAAGCTAGCCCAAGAAAAGACACTGGGAAAAGACAACGTCTTCGTGGGCCTTAGCGTGACTCTGAGCACCTCTAGATCTCATACACACCCAGTCCTAATCATTTTGAGGCAACTGGAATCCAGTAAAGAACATATTAGGGTCATCACCAGTAACATTAATGTCATGATGAGCATGCATTATTTATTACATTTATAAAGTTCCTTGACTTTCCAGTACATGTAAATTTACTAAAGAGGGTGAAAGGATAAAGCTGGATTCTAGAAGGAACTTTTCTGTTTTTAGTACGCCCGGAATTGATATCCAAGTGTAAAACTTCCACCTTACTTGACAGGGTGGAAGACAACAATTTTCTTCTGAGTAAATATACCATTATAATAAATTAGCATGTAGCAATGTTTTGCTTAATTATACTTTCTCACGTATTTCAAATCTTCTTGCTTTACTTCTATAATATGGATGCTTTGCTACACTAAATGGACATATTGGGGAAACTGGTGAACATTCTGGTGCAAAAGTTTAATAGAATATGAGTTCATGCAGTTACCGTGACAATTCAATTCACTATCAAGGATGCCACACTAGTGAATGGCCTGTTTAGAGCTCTGGGCTTAAAATCCTCAAGCAAAGCAAAGTTCTTCGTACCACACATCATGCGCAAGGAAATATAGGCTGCATGTTCTATTTCTTCTTGCATGACACAGTGCACTTAGAATGATAATGTGACAGAAATAGCAGCAATAAAAATAATTGAAAAGGCAAAAGGAAATTAGAGCCAGGCATTAATGTAGCTAAATTCAGACACTGATTATTTTAGGAGAGGCAGATGTCACTGCCAGAAGGAAAGACATTTCACAGAATGCTTCTGGAACTCGCGTGGTATGAGAGACAGAGACCTGGAGGCAGATGGGGGAAGGAAACTATTTGAAGAGACAATCAAAGCGAGGAACAATATTTATGAGAAGTTTTCAAAACAGACAAATCCCTTTGTGTATGCATGAATTTAGAAAACCAGAACGTGGGGAACAAGGACAGATACCAGTTTTGATTATAATAAATCACTTCAACAAAATGTCTCAGGAAATCTTAATTAAGACTTAGCTCAAACTGGTTTCAGATTAACATGCTTCCTGGGATTACACTGGCTCAAGGAATATAATGATAAATGGTAACTCATTGGGTTAAGAAGACGCGTTGAGGGGTGTGCTTTGGGGATGGAGGTGTTACAACGAAGTGTTATTTAACATTTGCATAAATGAGGTTGGAAGGGAGGACGAGTGGGATGATAATTAAATGGAGGTAGGTACCCATTTGGGATGCGCTGTAAATACCAGGAGAGCTGGACATCGCAGGCAATAGAAGCACCCCTAACATTTCAGAGGCGCCTGACCACTGACAAGCGAACATGACTAACATCCGTGAATTGCTTAGCAGGTGAAAAGCTTAACCACCACAACGCAAAAACTAACTTTAGTTTATTTAAATACCGTTATACTATTTAGTTTCTCTCTCTCTCCTCTCTCTCTCTCTCTCTCTCTCTCTCTCTCTCTCTTTCCCTCCCTCCCTCTCTCTCTGCTTCTCTTCCTCCTTCCCTCCCTCCCTTCCTTCCTTCCTCTCTTTATTTTGTATTTTAGGGAAGGACCTATAGGTATTCAGGGTCTCACTGGTCCGCCTGTTTACAGCCTCCCAAGAGAGGGGATTACAGGTATAAACCACCACACCCAGTCTCAATTGCCATCTCAGCACACCCCTGGGGCATGTCCTGCATGGCAGGGCTGGGGATCAAACTCCTGATCTCTGCACCTGTTTGTAGGTACTTTAATCCACTGAGCTATTTGTCTGGCCCTATTTAGTCTTTTAGTACTAAATAATAAAGAACCAACATATTTTTGCCCATGTAAAAAAAAATAATTTGAAGAAATCACAGCCTTTGAGGATTTGAAAAAGCCCCACTAACTCTGAATAACTCAGCAATGTTCCTGTCTCCTGTGCAAGACAGTAAGGCCCTTTGTCCAACTCTGGTGGCACTGTGGACTAGGCTCCCTTCCTAACGAAGGCATTAATATTGGGTGTGGCTTAGTTACTCTTCTCTCATTGCTGGGACAAATACCAACACCCAAAATGAAGAAATGAGACGTTTATTTAGCTCACAGTTACTGGAGGTTTGAGTCCATACTCAGCTGGCTCCAAGGCAGAGGGGCACAAGGCAGAGAGCAGCAGTTCATGGCAGAACAGCAACAATATGGTGACAGAGGCGACTGACCAACCAGGGGAACAGAGAGCAACACCACGAGTCTGTCTCTGTCTCTCTTTATATTACACTCAGGCTCTCTCCCTCAGCCTATGCACCTTAGGCCACACCCATAGTCCCAGCCATACTCAGACCCATAATCCCATCAGTACTAAAACACATGATCCCAGTGGATCATGAGCCGAGTCTCAAACTCTACACGTCCTCACCTCACGATTGCATGAGGCTTTGGGGGGACAACTAGACATAAACCATAACAGGATGGAAATTTAAACGCTAATTTCGTGACAAATTGTGGTGAGGGTTTAATTCAATGACAACTCTGCAGACAGGACTAATGTAAGAAAATTCAAGCATGTGAACTTCATTCTAACATAGAGAAAAAAATCTTTCTCCATATTAAAAAGAGGAAGACAGGCGTAAAAAAATGTAAGCATGTGAACTTCATCCTAATGTAGAGGAAAAATCTGCCTCCATATTAAAAAGAGGAAGACGGGCTCATGGGTATGGAGCAGTCAGTGTGCTGTTTGTATGTCTCATGTGAATGTAAAAACTGGCCCACATTTTAAAATTTCATTTAAGCAGTAGGGTATCCAAATAAAATGTGGAGCTGTTTGTCTATGTGCTTCCGGGTTAGGAACTACGGCAGTTTACTTCATGAGATTTTATCTCTCCTATCAAATCTCTAACTAACATTCAAGCGTGGACATTCCAGCTGTCCCCACCTTTCTTCACCCTTGCAAAATAAACAGAATCCACTTTTCCCTTTTTATATCTGGCTACAGTTTATTTCTATCTTCAGCCAGTATTCTCTGGTTCTGAAAATGAGAAATACAGTTTTTATGTGATGGAATAAATAATGTAAAGAATCCGGATCAAGATGAACAAAAATCACTTGATCTGGAGGCTAATACAGGACAATCAGAAAGAAAGAAAGCTGTATTTCATACAGAAATAAAACCTGAGGCCATAAAGGATAATGCACCAGTGATCAACTTACTATTTTATGTGACTAAATACATTTTAGTAGAAATTAATTGCAGTTTAATTCAGAAAAAGTTGTGTGTTGACAATTTGTTGCTCTCATCTCTGAGGCATCCGGGTTCTTTCTCCAGCAAAGCTCAATGCGCTTGAAGCACCATTCACCCCTGTGTTTGGGGAGGGCCAACGCAGCTCCAATGAGGGAGGGAGACTCAGAAGTAGACGATGCAGTGTCCCCACACTCTCTGGTCTACCTTGGGCTATCTGAGACTGAGTGCCACACAGAATAAAGCCCCACCAGGAAGTCAACGATGGCACAGTGTTCTGTCAGGCCAGATGCTACACCTTCTACTGAACATGCCTGATCCATTATTCAAAAACTCACCCTTAAAAAGTTAACTCTAAAAAGTCATTTCAGCCTCTCCCCAGGGTATGCTGAGACCATGAGTGAGACCGGGTGTGGTGGCATGCGCCTGTAATCCCAGCACTTGGCTGAAAACAGGAGAATCACTAGGAGTCCAATCTACGTAGTGAGACCCTATGGACCCTGTAGACCCTGTACCAAATACATAAAATAAGTCACTTCAACCATAAGAATGCTACATTTTGTAGAACAGTTTTATGAAGGATTCTTCTTGGTTTTTGCATGATTATTTTGATACAGATACTGTGCATTAAGACACTAGTATGTAGGCCACATGATCCCCAATACATGAGACTATTTTTGATTAATATATAGTTATCCATCACAACAGGCAAAAACCTTATGATGTACTTCATATTGTTCTTTTGAATGGAAATCATAATGAACTCTAAGAACCATAAAAACACAAATTAAAATCACAAGTAAATATTTTCTCTGCTAATTGTTGCAATTTATTTATTTATTTTTGTCTTTTTGAGACAGGGTCATACTATGCAGTTCAGGCTGGCCTTGGGCTCACTTTTGTAGCCCAGGCTGGTCTGCAACTCACACCAATCCTCCTGCCTCAGCCTCCAAAGTGCTGGGATTATAGGCGTGTGCCACCATGCCCGGCTGCACTTTAAAAATAAAAATCTATCTAACTTAAAACTACGTCCAGCAAGATAGCTCAGTGGACTAAGCACCTGCTTAGACAAGTACAGGGTTTAACTCCCAGCACCACATACCATGCCAGCCCTGCCCCCAGGAGCACTGTGCTAGCAAATGGGTCCAGGTGTGGTGGCACACACCTGTAATTCCAGCACTGCTAAGGCTGAAAACAAGAAGCAGGAGTTCGAGCTGCATAGTGAGACCCTGTAAGAAAAACAAACAAACAACAACAAAAAAGACCTAGGCACATTTTATAGTATATAGTTTTCGGCTAATGAACTCTAGATTGGTGGCATACTAAACCATGTACATCTGTGTTTAGCAAAGTCTCGAAAATGGGTAAGGTTTCATGAGAGAACATCAGAAGTACAGCGTACCTGATATCACAGGGTAGTAGTAGTAACAGTAGTTGTAATAATAGAATTCAGTTCTAACCTTGATTCAAGTAAAAGAACCACTGGGAGGAAGACATCCATCTCAAGATAGTTGATGAGCCACTATATGGCCTCAGGCGCTGGGAGGGAGCACTGCTGGGAACCTTTGCCATTGAAGTTGATAAATAAATCTATGCTCTGTGGGGGTTTGTGTGAGTCTCTTCTCAATGAGAGACATTTTTCATAATAAAAGAAGTCCATATTGACAAATATGGCATAGACAATTTAAATTAGGATTTTGTTGTGAGTCAAAGGGAAGACACCAAAGTCTCTTGGCAAAGGTGACATCTCAGACCTGCCATAAAGATGAAATGAGGACTAGAAAGATTGATAAAGTGCGACTCAGGGACAAGGGAAGGGCATCTGTGAAGACAGAACTATGGCGAGGGAAGTAGAGTCATGAACTGCCTAATATTTTGTTCAACAACGAAATCATTGCTTTTTTGCTTTGTTTTGACACTGGGGGATCAAACTCAGGATCTTGCACTTGTGAGACAGGCAAGACAGGTACTATTAAGCTGCAGAACTCTTTCCCAGGCACCACAATAAAATCTTTGACAGTCATGGTTTCATAAGATTGTAATGGAGCTAAACAGTATCTATCACTTGTGATGGACACCTGGTAGTATTATAACACAGTGCACAAGGGTACATGTTAGCACAGTACTGATGCCGATAAACACCTGCACTGCCACATGTGTAAAGCCATGCTACATATTTATGTTTGGTAAAAAATATTCAGTAATGTAAACGAATGACCTTGTTACAGCTTATGTGTGGACTATATTTTTATCATCATTTTAAGATGGACTCTTAATAATCAAGTTTAGTAAAGCAGCAAGCCATGCTACGTCAGCTGCTACCTCATCCATTTTGCTCACCATCGCTGTTCATTTCACACTGAGTGGATGATCTTTACCTTTGAGGTTTTCACATCCATAGTCATGAGGTTTGCCCAGTGACAAAATTACTTCAAGATTCATTACTCAGAATGTAAAAGGAGATTTTTGTGATTTAGGGTGACAAAAGTTTAAAAATTTTAGTGATAAAAATTTTAGGCTAGCATGTAGCTGCTAGATCTTTCCCTCTGTTTGTATTACATCCGAAGCCTTAGGAAAAACATTTAACTTTGATCTAAGCAAATATTCTGTCACTGCCACCTGTAGCTGACATGCGTTCAGACGTTTTTCAGAATGCCATCACTTGAGGCATTGTCTCTGGTGTCCCACAGTGCAGGGGCATCCTGTTCTCTCTTAGAAATAGCAGCTAGGGTTGAGTGGGAATGAATATAAATGGCTATGATATTAAAATCTCGGCCAAGAAGGTGAACAGTGCGGTCTGTGTCACATCACTGAGGACTTGCTCCTGGAAATTCACAAGTAAGAGTACGGAAAAACTGTGTACACTCAGGCTGAATTGAACCTAGAAGTTTCATGTCACCAATGTGTGGAGGACTGCCTGAGCAGCCCTCCTTGAGAGAAGAGTGATTGGCTCCAGCTGGCTGAGCCTGGCCCTATTTCCCTGTATCAATCAGTACAGAGCTGGCTAGGACTTTTCCTTATCCCTTCAGTTGGCTTGAAGCCATATACAGTGGTCTAACCCAGGAGTTGGTGGTAGGCTCTGAAGACAGCACACGTGTCCCCCTGATAACCCACACCTGCTGCTCATGACATGCGCTGGGTCGAGACACGATGAAGGGCCGGTGCTCCAGGCTGTGGGCTGGGATCAAGCCTCGAGATAAGAGGCTAGGACTTCCTGGGGCTTGGAAGATTACACATCAGAGCCAAAGCACTGGACCCCAAAACACTAGATACTACCTCAATTATATAATGCCAGTTCCTCTTTCTGCATACCTTATCTCTGCATCTGGCAGAGGTGAATGCAGGCCGCCTACCTAGCTCAGCTCACAGTGCTCACCTACTTCCCGCCATTCGCAGTCATTCATCCTCAAGCCACTCCTCCTTCACAGCTGAGTAACACCTGGGATTGGCACTGTGTGATCCTTTTCTGTTCCAGAAAGCCATCGTTATGGCTAGGCTTAGGCCCCTTGGCTCCCCATAATTATAAATATGATTTAATGCCTTTATTTTTGCTATGGGTTGCACTGGGCATGGTAGATTGGAATTAACTCGGTGGGACCCCAATAACCTATTTTGGGGATTACAAATACAGACTTCTGGAACTGAGACAAGGACCAGGATGGGCTTTCCACACCAATGAAAAATTTTCTGCGCTGAACACTACTTTTAGATGCATGCACTGCAAATGTGCTCATTCCATATGTGCTTGGTGATGACAACACTAACTGCCAATCAACCCTGGACTGAAAGAACAAGGAAGGGTTTGGAAACTTGGAAAATGGGATCAGTTTACTATAACAAATGGAGCTGATTTTTAGGAAAAAATATTAATCTGAAAAAGAAAATTAGGTGATATTATTTTCAGCAATCTAGCATAACTTTAGACTTACTAACCTAGACAATGATTAAATGCAATTTGACAAGTTGCGATGATTGCTGATAGCTCTGCCAAAGACTGAGTCCATCAGGCACATCTGTGGCCAGTCTAAGCTACAGCAAGATGCAATTTGCAAATATGGTTGAAATCAATGCTGACTGAGAGGCCCAGTTCTACAAATTAAGAAAAAATTACACATGCCCTATGGCACCATTGCTAAGGGTTAGCAGGTCAAATGTCAACAGTGAGTTTCTTCACAAAGGAAAAATGGCTGCTATGTTATAATGGTATTCTAAAGCATTAATAAAAGTGCATGCTTACAAGATGACATTATACTAGCAGATTGGCTTTGAACCCATGTTTCCTAAGAAATGCTCTCTAATGACTATTCTAATACTGGAAAATGCATCATAAGTGGAAAAAGAAGTTTTTGCTGAAATTGTTCAGTACATAAAATGGCCATATTAATTAATGTATGTTATACTAACATTTTAAACTTTCTGCCTCAGGCTTACATTGAAACAACAGTTTTTATTGATTCATGCAGTTATATAAAAAGAAACATGAGTAGATACTACGGGACAGGAAGATTATTTGAGAAGACAACATAAAGCTCATAATCTTAGTAAAGGTGGCAGATACAGTCGCAAGTGGAAGGATTCCCATGAGAAAAAGCTGCAGACAGAGCTGAGCATCCTTGTCAGCTAATAAAAAGTTTAATAAAGCACAAGGAAAAGTGATGATCTTTTAAATGTTTAACAAATACCATAAAATGTAGCAAGTGCTATGGTCATTATTAATCTGTTTTGAACACAGAATTCTGACTTTTATTGAATGAATTACGTTCTGGCAATTGACAGTATTTTAGTAAATCTATTTCAATGCACCAAATATTATACCAAAAATGTCTAATAAAATTTTGAGAAGATAAATCAGAAATACGTAGCAAGAGGCAGCAGTTTCTCAGTTCATATGATTTACAAGCCGTAGGAAGTTACATAGAGAAATTGCTGGACTTTTATTTTCACTGTTGTAAAATGATGATTTACCTGCCTTCCCTGCCTGCCCTGTGTTCTTGCTTGTGGCTACACAGATTTGGTGCTGAGTGGGACTTATCTAGGGCCTGTCATGCTTGGTGTGTATTTATCCCCCCAAAATGTCATACATTCATTGGGCACAGTTCTACAGTTTGTGATTAGTTCGTGATCCAAAGCTAGGATTATCGGTGGGAGTACTGCTGGGATTATAAATGTGAGTGCTACACCCAGCCTGAGACAGATAGCTTGAGTGTAGCCTAAGAGCGATGGAGAGACAGACTTGTTCTCTGTAGCCATAGTTGCTGCTACTCCTCCTAAAGGTTGCTTTTTGCCATGCACCCATCTGCCTTGGAGCCTGCTGAATATGGACTGAAACTTTCAGAAATTGTAAGCTAAATACACCTTTCCTTCCTTCATTTAAGCATCAGGTATTTGTCCCAGCAACAAGAGAAGAGTAACTGAGACAGTACCTCCTAATGGGTAGCCACACTGAGCTGAAGGCCATTCCCACTCGTTAATCAATTTTACATTACAAATTTGTTCTTTTTCCATTTTATTCTTCCTGACCTTTGTGTGAGTCAGTGATTCTTTAAAGCGCAAAAGTGCACTGGGTTTTCAGCTACCTCTCTCCTGTCTGGCTTATCCTAGCATAAGCCAAGATGATCAACAGCTTAGGAGAGTCAGCAGTTGGCAAACAAATCTACCACGTGTAATTCAAAGAGCAGTAGACACCAATAGCAACAAAGTCATCATTAATTCACTGTGATCTAATGAATGGGAGCTGGATCACTGACCTAGCTTATCCTCTGCCTATTTAAGAAAAAGGCAAGACATAGATCACAGCGAGAACACTGTGCATGTTTCTGTACATAGACTGTGTAATAATCAGAGGCCTTGCTTCTTTCTCTGCACCTTTATTTCCCCTTTGTAGCTGGTCGTTAATTCCAACTCTGAGGCTAGAAGCCCAGACCTTGCCTGCTCTTGCAGTCCTTAGGCTCCACTGCTGCTGGTGTCACACAAGGACCTCCTCCAGGTTGGCTTCCACTGATGCACATCTTATACATCTCAAACCATTATTATTAGGATCTGATCCTAAATACTCTCCAAGCAATTTCAGACTGTCTCCAGTGTTCATCTGAACATCTTTACTACAAGGACAGTTCTTCAACAACTAATTGTTGGACTCCTTGGCACTGGGCCAAAGGCAGTGCGCCAACAAAGGGAGGTTGCAGAAGATAAACAGTGACAACAAAACCTCTGTTGCACAGGATGTATGCTTCTAAAACTTTCAAGGAATAATACTCTTCAAAAATAATCTTCTGAGCCAGGCGTGGTGGTTCACACCTGTAATCCCAGTACTCGGGAGGCTGAGGCAGGAGTATTGGTGCGACTTCAAGACCAGCCTGGGCTACAAAAGTGAGCTCAAGGCCAGCCTGAATTGCATAGCGAGACCTTGTCTCAAAAAGACAAAAATAATAATAATAATCTAATGTACATTTAAACAAGTATAGAAAATGCCATAATGATAGGGGATTTGTAAGAACAACCATTTCATGATATTCTGAGTCATATTCCAGGAGAAGTTTCATCAGTTAGGTTCATCCTTAAGTCCAACAAAGTAAGTTTTACACCTCTTTATGCAAATATACAATGTAAAGCATAGAGAAAACCAACCAACACACACACACACACACACACACACACACACACACACACACACAGTACATAAGCAATTTTATTCCTTTTACAGACACCTTAAAATAGTGGCGCAGGGTTAAATGTAGGGTGGGCTACTTCCGAAATTCATTGGCCTTTATGAATGCTCCTCATAGAAAGTGTAAAAGTTTACAATTCAAGTGTTCCTAAACTGGGGACTCAGTGAATAAGCTAACATATACATGTCAAAGCTTACTATATAATAAACTGACATTACTTACTAACATTACTAACTTACATTTCCAGCTTACTATGTTGCAAACCAAGAGCATTCAGAATTGCAATAATGAGAAAAATAGTTAAAAGAAAACGACCTATATATGACTTAGTAAAAAGAAAGCAAATCCTGTACCATTCAACCCCTCTCTTACCAAAGGCATTTAAGTTGGCATCTCTTAGGCCCCAGAATTCTGTTACTCCAGTTCATTGGTAACAGCTGCTCTTCATTGTCTCAGAGCTAGATGACCTCACAGGTGTATGAGGCTCCAGTCAATGGAAGCAGCCTCACCGCTCAAGCCCTAGAGAGTCAACCTTTCCCACTCAACGCAGATGAAGTCTCCAAGTTTCATTCCTTCTCATTATGTTTAACATTCAATAATAACTTATTTTATGATAATTTCACTGAAAATTAAAATGATCTCAAAACATTAAAATATTTAAGGGTAAGGGCTATATTGTATTCATTCTAGGTTTCTAGGCATATAGTTTAACCATATGTAATTTGCATATATTGAATTATAATTTGGTAAAAATAATTTGGTAAAAATATGTGTAGTCCTGTCTTAATCTATCATCTATTTATCATTCTATTAAAATTTAATTCTTTATTTTGTTTTGTGAAACTTAATAAGTAAGTACTAGGCTTCCAAGAACTCTCTACTGCTTTACTGGAATGTTATATTTTTCCTTAACTATTTCCATTATTAGAAAAGTTTTAACTTCCAAATCGTTTCTTTTAATTAGCATGCTATGATTTGGCATTATAGCAGAACTTAATACAAAAAAAAGTTAAGAGGAAAGACTGCTTTTTAAAGCTGAGAAACTGTATCAAATGTTTTATTATTTTATTCCTTTTATTTTTCTTTCTTTTTTTTTTTTTTTTTTTTTTTTTTTTTTTTTTTTTTTTTTTTTTTTTTTTTTTTTTTTTTTTTTAATTTTTTTGAGGTACCGGGAATTGAACTCAGGACCTTGCACTTGGCAGGCCAGTGATTATTCTACTGAGCTATCTTCCCAGCCCACAAATGTTTTATTTTTAGGAAATAAAACAGGAAATATTTTATTTCTTCTATGTAAGATACAAGGCAAAGAAAATGATAAATACAACGTATACTTTGGTTTCTTCTAGGATAGATTCAAATTTCAAGTTTAATATATATAGTTAACCAATAGCATTTAGAACTGTTACAGTGAGAAAAAATAGTTAAAATAAAAATGCACATCTTTTTTTTTTTTTTTTTTTTTTTTTTTTTTTTTTTTTTTTTTTTTTTTTTTTTTTTTTT